>CM048841.1:44857480-44984418 GCA_026545765.1 Plantago major
CCACGATTAAAGATTTGGGAAGAATCCTTAAAAGTAAACAACTCTGGTTGCTCACTTAGAGGATGACTCTGACATGAAAAGCAAACTATCATTAGGACGATTTCAAGACATGATGAAGAATTTCATGAGAATTGCTGCAATGGAACAGCTTTTTTACCGAGAACCTCACTACAGCAGTTTCTACAGCATCGGGAGATTGTTGAATTCAATCCTGTGATATCTCTAACACTCGAAAAGTGCTTTATATCTTGCATTTCCGTAAAAGTCGATATCTCGTATAATCGCATAAGTATCCTTTCAAGATCATATTTATTCACATTCGTATCAAAATGATATCGATCCTACTTATTTCAAAGCCCATTATGAAATGGATAAGAATCATCCCTCATGATGATGTGATTATCCTTTTAGACCAAGGAGTTAGAACTTAGAGAGCAATTGTCGACTTTTATGGATGTTTTCCATCTCAAACATCAACCTAAAACTATAGAAGAAGCTGAAGGATCAAGATCGATCTCTCACAATGCGTGGAAGAGTTGGATCAATTTGAGAGAAACAAAGTCCGAAACCGGTTCCATTTGTTGATGGAATATCCGTAATTGGAAACCAAGTGATTTCTCGTAAACAAATGAACGTAGTTCCGGTGAAATAAACCGTAAACAAAGCCGTGCGCTGGTCAAGGCTAAAGCGATTCACCTGCATTTGGCAAGGACTAGATTTTGATGAGTCATATGCTCCAAAGCTATAGAGATCGATGCAATTAGATCTATTTCTTAGCCTTTGCAACTCATAATGACTTTAATGTTTATCAAATGGATGTCAAAAAGTGCATTCCTAACTACAATTGAACTTGCTGAGGAAGTCTATGTTGAACAACCATCAGGCTTTGAAGTTCCAACAGAAAGTAGAATGGTTTATAAGCTTTAGAAAGCTCTATATGGATTGAAACAGGCTCCGAGAGCATGGTATGATACTTTAGCCAAATACTTAATGGAAAGTGGCTTCAAGAAAGGAGATGTTGATAAAATACTCTTTTTACTAACCAATGAAGTGAAACTACTTTAGTTCAAGTATATGTTGATGACATTATATTTGGATCTAAAGACAAGCAACTTTGTGAAGACTTTGCTGAGCTCATGAAAAGTAAACTTGAGATGAGCATGATGGGAGAATTAAACTACTTCCTAGGATTGCAATTCAAGCAACTAAATGATGGAATATTCATTAGTCAAACAAAGTATGCAAAAGATATGCTCAACAAGTTTAATCTAAAGCCTTCTGAAAAGAATGCTAAGACACCTATGAGCATTGGAACCAAAATGACCTATACTGAATCTGACAAGAGTGTT
This sequence comes from Plantago major, assembly GCA_026545765.1. Lineage (NCBI taxonomy): Eukaryota > Viridiplantae > Streptophyta > Magnoliopsida > Lamiales > Plantaginaceae > Plantago > Plantago major. The sequence goes on from CM048841.1 coordinate 44,858,830, forward strand.
GAAGAACACAAGTATAGGAAATTGATTGGGTCTCTACTGTACCTCACTGCAAGTAGACCTGATATTCAATATGCTGGAGTGTGCTAGATTTGGACAAATCCAATGCAATCACACTACAAACATTGCTACGAAAATATTAAGGTATGTAAAGGGTACTGCAGAAGTTGGATTGTGGTATCCAAAAGACAGTGGATTGATTTTAGGTGGCTATTCTGATGCTGACTATGCTGGATCATTGTTTGATAGAAAAAGCACCTCGGGAACTTGTCAATTTCTTGGTGCCAGGTTAATATCATGGTTCTGCAAGAAACAAAACTCAATTGCCACATCTACCACGGAATTTGAATATATTCTTTGGGTGTTGTGCTTCATGACATTGTAGATACAACAACAACTCAGAGACTATGAGATCAATGAAGAGAAAACTCCGATTTTCTATGACAACACAAGTGCTATTGCCATAACTCAGAATCCTAAGTTTCATGCAAGAACAATGCACATTGATGTTAGACACCACTTCATTAGAGACCATGTTGTAAAAGGCAATATAAAGATACTCAAGATTGGTACTGAAGACCAACTTGTAGATATCTTTACAAAGCCTTTGCAAGAAAGAAGGTTCTTAACCTTGAGACATAGTCTAGGGTTATAATGGAACTACCAAGGAGCTAAAGGATTAGTCACTTTGAGACGGAACTCAGTATGACAAAGAAGGAAAAAGGGAGAACTCTGATATTTGGAACGGGAATCCAGATATCAAAGGCAAAAGGTGAAACACTTAGCAAACAAGTATCTGAGACGGGTACTCAGATATCAAAGGTTAAGGTAAAATGGCTATTTAAAGATTTCTAAGATAGGTACCGGATGTCTATGAGATCACTTAGTGGCGGAACACTAAAGAGAATAGTACAACCACTCAGCCAACTACTCTCTTGAAATTTGTATTATTTCTATCTTTGTGTAAAACATGAACAGACATCAGGTGTGAGATAGACTCGGATACAAAATTGTCCCTTAGGCACATGTAAGAGATGTGATTGAGCTACCGCCAAAATTCATTAATTGGGCACAATCACATGGGTTGATTGTGATCATTACTTTGAAAAAGCAATCCCCATTGATGAAATGTGCCCATTTTAAAGGCCAAGATTAATTCTCGGTAAAGTAGTGGACCGAAACGGGTTATGGCCCATTAACATTTAATGCAAAGTAGTCTTCACCCACCTTCTTTGCCGCATACAGATACAAATGCACAAAATTAATTTGTGTATTTTTGCCTATTGGAATTACACTTCTATATATGTAGGATTTTGGCAAAAGAATCACTTACTTAATCCTACATTTGCTTTCTACAAAAGCGCAAAATACTCTCAAATCTCCCTCGCAATCTTTTATCGCAACTACGATTCCTTGTTAGTTTTCAAAGAATTACTAATCCTTTACCTAATCTCTTTCCAAGTTTCAAAACTACTACTATTTAAATAGATGGCTCCCCAAACGTGCTTCCACAATCGCTTCTCAAGCCACCTCTGCATCGTCGCAAAGCACACAGTGTTAGTTATCACGAACAATCGATTGATAGGAGAATTTAATCCTCGATCATTGGACTTCAAATCAGTGATGATTTGGGGTGGTGCCATGATTGAGGAATACCTCGTCGCAATTGAAAACCATTTGGGAGGAAGTTGATTCTTAGTATGCTTGAAAAGGCACAAATCAAGGGTTTCCTATATGCTATCCCCAGTGGAGTTTCTTTACTGGATGTGTTGGAATTTTACAACAATTCAAGGATTATTTCATGTGTTGATGAAGGCACTGAAATAGTGTCTATAAAATCTAAAGTTCAAGGAAGGACATCACGTTGAACTTAACAACTTTCTCGTGAGTTGTTTGAACTTCAAAATCTAGGAAATGATTTTAAAATAAACACCAAGATGATGATCTCCTTCAAGGTGTGAAGCAACTATAAGGATGTGTGTGATCTTTAAAAATCGGATACACCCATCGACTTCAAACATCCGATATAAGAACCGGACATCCGTTGGTTCATCGATGTATTAGCATGCTTTCTTCACGATGCTTTGATGGTCTACAAGGAGGTGCCACCAGATAAGCCAAGAACGCTGGATGATGATGTTCTTGTTGAATCAACAGAACAAAAGGCTGGAAAACCCTTTCAATTGGGGAAAGTACCCATTGTGGATGCCGACTCGATATCCGCCATCACCGATGAATTAATCAATGAAGATGAACTCATCAATGCCGCTAAGTTCACGTGAGATGAACTCATCAATGCAACTAAGTTCATAGTAGATGAACTCATCAATCTTTGCGAAAGATACAATTCTTTGATGAACTCATCAATGCTACCAAGGAAAGCCTTGCTGATGAACTCATTGGTAAAATGAGAGTAGTGGCAGGCATCAAGCCCTATCTGTAGAAACCGCATGGATTATGGATAAATCAGTTCCTAATGCCGATGAGAGCTCTGATGATGATGAATTGGTCATCTCTCAAGTCCTACAGAAATCAAAAAGGGCTAAGGTTGCTAAAAAAGTAACAAGTTCTAAGGATGCTGAAAGAATAAAGGTATCTAAAGAAGAACCTACACCACAGGTTGCTGAACAAGCACCTATTTCAAAGGTTGATGAGAAAGCACCCATTACTAAGGTTGTTGGAGAAGCACTTAGTACAGAGGTTGCTGAGATAGCACCTAAGTCCAAGGAATCTGGACAAGACACACTCAAGCTGGTAGAAGAAGCTTTGAGAAGTGGTGATATAGTGATGGAGGATTCTGACATTGCCTCCACACTATACAAACTGTCACAAAAGGATCAGGATGAGCCGCACTTTAATTCACCTTCCAGATCCAATTCACATGATTCACCAGATGATAATGAAGCAATGGTGAATGAATTGCAGTTTGACACACCAGCACTTCTGATTGCTGAAGAAAATCCTGCAAATAAGCAGGTTCCCCAACTCAATGAGAGGGATCAAACTGAGGCATCTGCTCAGAATGATCAACCAGGGGAGGCAACTGAGTTGCACACTTTCCGTGAAAGGTCCAAGTACACCTGAAACTTCAAACAAAGAAGCTGAAATGGAACAACAAGACCAACGCATAGAAGGGTCACAAGTTCCAGAGACCAATCAGCCTGACACTACTCAGGTAGCTGAATGTTTAACTCATTACTTGTGATATCTTGTGTTTATTAATCTTGTTATTTAATAAAATTTCTTTGTTACAGGCTGAATTAGAAAGACAACATCTCGAGGTAGTTGGAAAGCTTGCCTCAGAGACTGAGAAGGAGGCTACCACAACCTCACCTCTTAAGGAATCAGAGCACATCACGGTGATAGAGAGTTCCTTAAGATATTACTTTTCATATATGTTAATACACTTAACTAATTAAGTGGATGTTTCTAATAGGCTACTGAGAAAGAAGAAGTTAAGGCGAATTCTAGAAAAGGACCAAACAGGCGAAGGTTTACAAGAAAATGTCATTGAGCCTTCTAGTGTGAAGGTATATAAAAATCAGTGATAAACATTCTACATTATGGGTTACTATGAATTGTTCTCTAATTACTCAATACTTTCTACTTACAGGCTCATTCAGAAGTAGAAGTGCAAGGGGAAAGTGTTAATACATCCCCTGCACCCTTTGAAATTGATGAAGCCCCCAAGGCAACATCACCTGAAAGAACACGGTCGAGAAAGTTTCGAGGAAAATGATTCGAGCCTCCTATTGAGGAAGTAAGTAAAACTTCGAGAAATCATTGAAGCTTTATTGCATAAACTCTTTCATGACAATTTCCTAAGTATTGTAATAATTTTAATTCCCAGGATCAAGCAGAAAGGAAGGTTGATGAGGACCAGACTCCCAAGTCTCCACCTCACAACAAGATATCTGAGCCACCCCCTGCCCCAGTAGTATAAGTCTCTGAGCCTGATGTACTTATTCAGGTAACTCAGAAACCTAACTACACTAGTACTCAGATATCTACACAAATTTTGAATGCCATCTCCATTCTGGTCTGACCATCTGCCTTCTTGATAAGCTCAAATTATACTCTAAAAAGCAATTAGAGATTAAGCTGTAGTTGCAGACTGAAGCCTAACTCATGATCGATCTCTAGGGAATTAATCAAGCTACGCGCAATAGCGAGAGTAAATGATACTTGCGATGCTGAGTTTGATTGATGGTTTTGTATACTTCTAACTAGATTGACTAAAGATGAGATTACGATTAACAATGAGAGAAAGATGAATACGAGCAAGATCAATTATGCTAATTGAACTAGGAAAACACTCATATTTGTCATACGGTTGTTGTACAGTAAATCAATCAATTCGATTCAACCAATTGTTCTTGGAATATATTATATTGGAGAAATTGTGAGTCTTCAATTCACGATCCTTAAACATGAACAATTTAGAAAATTTAATGGACTTATCGAATTGAAGGTTTTTACGAAGATTTTATAAGACTAACCTATATGAGTGATTTGATAAACCCTAGAACGAATATGCATAATCTTCACATACCATCAGTATTCAAAGGTCTTTAGCTACTCATAATAGATAATTGCATCTGATTCATGGTAATAATCATACGAAACATAGATGAGAAACTGCATGCAATAACATATAATTCAATCGATAAAAGATAAAGAGCGAATTGTAAAGAAGAAAGCAATAGAAATCAATACCAATAATCCTGATGAATAAAATCAATGAATAACCAAGCTCGAATGATGTCTCAATGTTAATGTCTGAATCTAGGAGCCTTTTTCAAAAACTAGGTTAAAAGAAGTATATCAAAAGAAAAAATAAAATCTAAACTAATAAGGAAAACAAATTACGAAGCAAGGCTATCACAAGGGCTAATTCTGCCATGCAAGCTTCCTTTGTCGATTATATATCCAACAAATTCTACTTGCGGATTGAAACCCAACGTAGCGCCTTGAAAACAGGAGCCATTCGCAAAATATCGAGGCGAAACCTTCCCAATTCCCAAGTCCAAGTCGTAAAATCTACTTGTGGCCACAAACCATTCTAAGACTTGTTCTCATTTAGCTCAAAAGACGTCGATTCCTGCAAAATGTAAACAAAACACCAAAGCATAAAAACGAACTAAAAAGACTACAAAACTAAAGACAAAAACTCACAAAGACCGCTAAAAAGGACCAAATGAGACGTTGGAATATTGTCTCATCAAAATCCCGAAGCAACCTTTGCTCGTCCTCGAGCAAACACACAACCTAAACACAGACTCTAAACCATGTAAGCAAACAAAGAGTCAAATTCCCAAGCGACCGAATCTACCATTGAAAACATTAAATTCGCAGGATGCAAAAAATTTGTTCTCAACCTAACCTTGGCATAAATAGTAAGCAGGTAATCAGACACGATCGTTTCTCAAGTAAATAACAATTAAGCCTAGCCCGCTAGTCCCTCGCAGGTGTATAAAGTGTATCACTCACTCTCATGGAAGTATCCATACGGTATAGCTCAAAAATGGCGGGAAGATGACTTTCGTCACAAGGATGCCTCAAATATCTTATGTAATTGTACTCGTCTCATTGAGTCGAAAGGGACTTTGGCACATGACTGTATTCCTCCAGAAAAATCGAAAAACTGAAACTGCTCCCCTCATCCATTTCAAAACAACATCAGATCTCATAATACTTCACTAAATTCAGTGCTTGGCCAACTGGGCACTTTTAATCTCAATTTATTGCAGGTGTCTGTTTTACCGAAAGTCCGCACTTTTGTGCGTCGTTTAGTGTCGTGCCATCAACCCTCACGAACATATGACTTTTTAAGGCCACGTATATAGGTAGTATTTGAAACCGCTTAACACGACTAACGGTGATAAATGAAGACCATAGATCCACCCCGATATTCAAATATCAAAAGCTTAGGGAGCAGTAAACAGATTTTTCAGCACAAATATAACAGCTCATAACATTCATAGTGAACAATCCTCTCCCTAAACCAGTTCGACAGAACGGGGGGAAATAAATTCTGCAAAGTAAAGCAAGCCGTTCGTCATCCCCAACTAAGTACACATAAGTATGAAAAGGCGTAATGTCGTAAAACTTGCACATCCCAGAAATCACACAATAACGGTGCGGTACAATATTTTATCTTGACTAGGCTCCTCACGCTTTTGGACTACAGACTAACCGGACTTACTATTTACAAGAGAAACGACCTTGCGGATTAAAAGCCTATTACACTACTTCTAGCTAGACATCAAACAAAACGTAAGAAGCAGAAAATTTACCATTCGCACTAGGCGTTCGACTTGGTAATTATTTGACTCACCACAAGAGAAAATGAAAATACTAACACCTAAACTGGACTCAACTAGAAAGGAAATATATAACTAACACAGAAAGGTGGCTAACATACCACCACAGTCACATAACACAAACAAGTGGCTAACATACCACTTGAACAGAATACATAAAAATAAAAAATGAAAAACAGAGTACGAAATAGAGTACAAATATCGAAAATAAAGTACAACACGAGACAACTTAAGCTAAAGATACAGTCGACCACCTCCCCAAACCTATACAAGTGCTAGTCCCCTAGCAATGAAAAGTGTAAGAAAGACGACTGTATAGAGTGACCAACCATAGTGTTGTCTCGGCTGGAAGGAACAAGTCGATCCAGGAGAGCCCCCACCGAAGCGCTGCTCCCAGAAATCTTGTTGTGCCTTCTAGAGTGCTTCCTGCCTCTCCAAGCGCTCTATGTCGCGCTGCTCCCTAGCCTCCGCTATCCTATCGCGCTCCTCTTGCCGCTGGTAGTGCGCCTCGATGCGAGAGTACTGTTCCTCGATCCGGGCATACTGTGGTCCGGCCCACTCTTGGAACCGCGTCGTCATCTGCTCAAAATAACCTTGGAAATCAGAAGAAGCAGGTGGAGCAGGCTGCTCCTCAGTATCATCATCAGCTCTAGGGGCTTGGGTAGGGTGGCGTCCAATAATAACTCTAGCGCTGGCAGATTTCAAAGCACCCTTGGGTCTCTCGGTGCTTTGAATGCCGGGAACATTGTGGGACTGGCAAATGGCAGTGAGGAGGCATGGGAACCCGAGCAAGCTACCCTTAGCTGTCCGCCCTTGAGCCTCTCCAAAAATGATAGCCAGGGCATCGAAAAACTGCCCGGTCATGATAGCTCGGACGATGCGGGCAATGGGGGCGGTGAGGGTGTTGAAGTGGGAGATAGGGGTGATGTTATAGTGGACCAGGTGCTTCCAGAGGCGAACCTCTGGCTTGAGGAAGTGGGGGGCAATGGTGAGTAGGTCTGTGGGTTTTACAGGTCATTGTCGGGTAGGAGTCTGAACTCGGCTAGGTCTCTGTCGAGCGCCGGTTATGAAAATTTTCACCCTAGTGGGTGTACTGTCCTCCGGTTTGGGAGTCTCGGACCCGAGGAACTCCCTGATGCTCCTAGCGAAAACGGATCTGGGTACCACGGATCGTCATCAACTCATCCTCCAAGTCATGAAGGCTGATGTAGAACTCTCTAACCAACTTTGGACCGTAGGCGTTGCTTGCAAAAATGATTGTCATGACCAAAGTTCTCGACTCGCGCCCGACACGGGCATAAATTCCATCCTCAAGCTCATCAAGGGCTAGCTCCTTTCGGCCAAACTCTCACAGGTTCACGGAAATTCGCCTCCATAAAAGCTCGCCTCACGACGGTGAAAGCTCATCCTGTGGACCTATTTGTCTTCTTTGCTGCCTTTCGACTCACCGTATGGCGTTTGCTTGATGGTCGGTGAGACATGATGCCCTGAGAGAGGTGCTAGTGTAGAACAATGGGGTAGAGAACTACCTACCCAAATGATTCATGATCAAAAGGCAAGAAACAACAAAAGAGCAAGGAACATGGGAGAATGCAAAATTTCCCAAACCAACTCAAGATTCTATAACATGGCCAATACTCGATTCACGTCAGTTCAAAAGCATAAGAGTAGTGATAATTAGAGCAAAAGTGGAACAAGATGGTATAAATTGGGAAAAACGGGGAAGTAGTATAAAAAATTGAACAACGCAAGTAAGTTCCAAAATCGACGAGTAAGGAACCCATGCATCAATTAACATCGATCTAATACACTCGATCAATCACGACTAACGACGATCAACCATATAATTCAAGTAAGCTCGAAAAAAATAGGAAGAAGGAAGTTCAAGCCAATTTACCTTTTGAATCCGAAGAATTGGGTGGATAAAGCACAAAAACGGAGCAAGAATCGAGGAGAGGGGGAAAAACGCGTTGGTTTGTAAAAGGAATGGGGGAATTTGGTGGAGAATTGAGTGAGAAAGGGAGATTGGAGTGAAGAGAGGAAGAAAACGGAAAGAAGAAGAGAAGAAAGTGGGGCGAGGAAGAAGAAGACTAAAAGTTTTTGAAAAAACTTAGCTCGCTGCGGGGGGAATAAATCATCGCCGCGGCGAGTTTTTACGCGACTACGATTTTTTTTTTTTTTTTTTTTGTTCTGCCACAAAGAAACTCCGCTTGTGAAGTTTTTACAAGCAAAACGGAAGGTTAGAAAGGTCTGCATGGCTCAAAAATTCCGAAATTTTTTTGCTTGCACCTTTGGCAATTTGACATCGCGAAACTGAAACCCCAAGCCTCGACTCGGAGTTTCACGAGTTTCCTCGTATTGGTACAAGGGTTCTAAACTCCCAAACATGCAAGAGAATAAAAAACCAAGGTCACGCCCTTCAAAACACAACTAAACTAAAAGAAAACAGATAACCACTTTAAAGCATAGTACGGAATGAAAATTTTAGTCTGATGAATGTAAAAACAAAAGGGGGCTTTTGTTTATAGTCGTTAGCTCGACTTCTTCCATCTTTGGACGAAATTGAGCTTGAGCCTCCCAGCCTTTTCTGTCCCCATGCTTACCCTTGAGCGAGAATAGGTGTAGAGTGGACCGGTGTGTGCTGCAATGTAGTTCCTGGTGTCAACCTGTGTAGAAGAATATGATGTCGTGACAGCTTCCAACTCACGTTTCTCACCGCAAACCTGAATAGTACATGTACGGCCATAAAGATCGACTATCATACGAGTAGCCTTGATGAAAGGCCGCCCAAGAAGCAGCATATCCTTGTCCATCTCTTTGATCTTCACCTGCGGTGACTCAACAACCACGAAGTCAGTCATAAAAACATATCCACCAATGGTTACGGGAACATCCTCAACAACTCCCATGCATTTGCTTCGAGTACCATTAGCCATGGTCACAAAGCATCTTCTCGGTTCTAGACCCTTCAGGTTGAGTTCCTCATAAGTCTCGAATGTCATTAAGTTAACTGCAGCTCCAGTATCAATAATACCTGTAACCTCTGAAGAACTGCCTATCCCGACAACCAAATCGAAACTGTTTGCATCACTAATGCTCTTCTCTTCTTTTTGGATCAACTGAGTTGGTCTTGCATTCACCTTCTCTCCTGGAATCGCAGGACCAGATGTTATCACCTTTCTTACATCTTGTACCTGTGTTGCCTCAACCTGGGAAACCACCTTATCATGGTTACAAGTGCAAGTCGTAATGACAGTCTTCACTACTCCTGGCTTGTCAAAAGCTACCTCCACAAAAGTACCTGTTATTCTCTCTGATCGCGGAATTTACCCTTCTCTCTTTGTTGGAAGGCGTCGACCAGATCACCAAGAATTTTCTCTAACCTCTTTTGCGATTGCTCAATGCTATCAAACCTCTGGTCATTCTTGGTTTGATTCCATTGCTTATACACCAGAACCTCTCTGATCTCTCCATGTGAGCTCTAATCTCCTGATCATCGTTTCGCGGTGCACTAGTAAGCGAACCGAACCTAGCTGTGTTGGACCTATTTGAAGCGGACCTGTCAAACGAAGCTCACTGAATGGAACTGTTGTGCGGAACTCTGTGGTGCATTCTCATAGAAGTTACCTCCATAGGATAAACTGGAACGATCGGGGTTGAAGGGTTGCACCTTAGTAGCACCTGCATTCATTCCCGGATTTAGTTGCCAACCACCACGCTGCCTGTTTTGCACCCAACAAATAATCTCCGGAGTTGGGTTCTCCCCCATAGTCTCAGGAAGTCTACACATACTAGCACCATGCCCGAAATTACCACACAGATTACACCTCTCATTCACTGGAGCCACTGGTGCAGGGATATTGCCAAGCATCCTCATCTCCTTAATCTGTTATGCCCATTCAATAGTACTAGGGCCTGGTGTTTCCTCCATGGCTTTTATTCAGCTCTCCTTGGTCTACCTCTAGTTCCTTAAGTTGGGAGATGGCAGCAAGCTTCTTAAAAGCCTCATTCAATGCAGCCGGAGATGTCGTGACGTTAGAGCCATCCACAGTCATATCCACCATATTATGTGCTTCCCAGTCGAGTCCCTCATAGAACTTGCAGCATAAATCCATCTCACTCAACCTATGGTGAGGGCATAGAGAGAGCAAGTTCAGGAATCGCTCCCTGGCCTCATAAAAACTCTCATCACTCATCTGCATGAACTTCTCAATCTGCACTCGAAGCTGCCTAGTCTTCTCCGTTGTATAGAACTTGTTCATAAAGGCCCTGTATAGATCATCCCAAGTAGCCAGAGAACCTTCAGGATGATTCAATAGCCAGCTCTTTGCTTTATCCTCCATACACATGGGAAAAACCTTCTTCCTTATTTCCTCATCAGAAAGCGAATTCTTGTGACTACGATGGCGGAATCTAACAATCGACCCTCGAACTCCTTGAGAAACCGGATAACATCCTCATTAGCCATCCCATAATACTTAGGCATGTCATGGAAGTGATGAGACTTGATCTCCATGTTCCTAGCATTGTTAGAGAGCACAATAGTTGATCCCCCAGCCTTAATTTCACCAGGCCGCATATAGGTCCCATAAGTGATTACAAGGGCCTCAACAGCACCGTTGACTCTGGGAGTATTCTCGTTGATGTCACCCATTTGAATTAGATGCTAATTTCTGTCTTCGAAGCTGATGGTAGTGTCTATCGATCTCAGGTACTAGAGGTTGCAAAGGTGTTCCTTGCGATCTTGTACCGGGCATAAACCTGCAAATAGTTCATCTACAAAATCAAAAACCTCGAAATCTTAGTTTACATTGGTGCGAAATCGAGGTAGGTAAAAAAAGCAAATAAAATATCACACTCACACGCACTGAGGAATTAATTCCCGAAGCGCCAAATTTGATAAGCTCAAATTATACTCTAAAAAGCAATTAGAGATTAAGCTGTAATTGCAGACTAAAGCCTAACTCGTGATCGATCTCAAGGGAATTAATCAAGCTACACAGCAGTGAGAGTAAACAGATACTTATCGATGCGGTTGATTGATGGTTTTGTATACTTCTAACTAGATTAACTAAAGTGAGATTACGATTAACAATGAGAGAAAGATGAATCTGATGCAAGATCCAATTATGCTAATTGAACTAGGGAAAACACTCATATTTGCCACACGGTTGTTGTACAGTAAATCAATCAACTCGATTCAACCAATTGTTCTTAGAATATATTATACTGGAGAAATCGTGAGTCGTCAATTCATGATCCTTAAACATGAACAATTTAGTGAATTTAATACGGACTTATCGAATTGAAGGTTTTTATGAAGATTTTATACGAGACTAACCTATATGTGTGATTTGATAAACCCAAGAACGAATATGCATAATCTTCACATACTACTGTATTCAAAGGTGTTTCGCTACTCATAATAGATAATTGCATACAGAGATTCATGGTAATAATCATATGAAACATAGATGAGAAACTCGCATGCAATAACATACAATTCAATCGATAAAGTTAAAGAACAAATTGTAAAGAAGAAAGCAATAGAGAAATCAATACCAATAATCCTGATGAGTAAAATCAATGAATAACCAGGCTCCAAAGATGTCTCAATGTTAATGTCTGAATCTAGGAGCCTTTTTCAAAAACTAGGTTAAAAGAAGTATATCAAATGAAAAAACAAAATCTAAACTAATAAGGAAAACAAATTGAGCAAGCTGCGTCTCAAGAACGAGCTTCCTTTTGTCGAATATATATCCAGCTCGCAAATTCTCGCCGCGACAGATTGAATCCCCCGCCGCGGCGAGCACCTTCCTTCAAAACAGGGGAGCCATTCGCAAAATCTCACCGCGGCGGACTGATTTCCTCGCCGCAGCGAGCCTTCCCGCAATTCCCAAGTCCAACCTCGTAAAATCTCGCTGCAATGATCGAATCCCTCGCCACGGCGAGCCATCCTAAGCAGCTTGTTCTCATTTAGCTCAAAAGACGTCGATTCCTGCAAAATGTAAACAAAACACCAAAGCGTAAAAATGAACTAGAAGACTATAAAACTAAATACAAAAACTCACAAAGACCGCTAAAAATGACCAAACAAGACATTGGAATACTGTCTCACCAAAGTCCCCAAACCGAACATTTGCTCGTCCTCGAGCAAACACACAACCTACACACACTAGACTCTAAACCATGTGAACAAACAAAGAGTCAAATTCTGCAAGCGAATCTACCATTGAAAACATTAAATTTACAGCATGCAAAAGTTTTTTTCTCAACCTAACCTTGGCAGAAATAGTAAGCAGGTAATCAGACACGATCGTTTCTCAAGTAAATAACAATTAAGCCTAGCCCGCTAGTCCCTCGCAGGTGTATAAAGTGTATCACTCACTCTCATGGAAGTATCCATACAGGGTATAGCTCAAAAAGTAAAATGGGAAGATGACTTTCGTCACAAGGAGGCCTCAAATATCTTATGCTATTGTACTCGTCTCATTGAATCGAAAGGGACTTTGGCACATGACTGTATTCCTCCAGATAAATCGAAAAACTGAAATTGCTCCCCTCATCCATTTCAAAACAACATCAGATCTCATAATACTTCACTAAATTAGGTGCAATTGGCAACTGGGCACTTTTAATCTCAATTTTTTGCAGGTGTTTGTTTTACCGAAAGTCCGCACTTTTGTGCGTGTCAGTTTGGTGTACGTGCCATCAACCCTCACGGACATATGGCTTTTTAAGGCCACGCCGGTATATAGGTAGTATTTGAAACACGCTAACGACCAACGGTGATCAATGAAGACCATAGATCCACCCCGAGATTCAAATATCAAAAGCTTAGGAGCGAAATGATTTTTTCAAAGACAAATATAATGACTCATAACATACATAGTGAACAATCCTCTCCCCAAACCAATTCGACAGAACGGCAGGAAATAAAATCTGCAAAGTAAAGCATGTCGTCATCCCCAACGAAACTTAGTACACATAAGTATGAAAAGGCGCAAGTGTCGTAAAAACTTGCACATCGCAAGAAATCACGAATAACGGTGCGGTAGAATATTTTTCTTCGCTAGGCTCCTCGGAAGGTTTTGGACTACTGGCTAACCGGACTTGCTATTTACAAGAGAAACGATCTTGCAGGATTAAAAGCCTACTACACTACTTCTAGCTAGACATCAAACAAAACGTAAGCAGGAAGAGAATTTACCATTCGCAATAGACGTTCGACTTGGTATTTGACTCAGACTCACCACAAGAGAAAATGAAAATACTAACACCTAAACTGGACTCAATTGGAAAGGAAATATATAACTAACACAGAAAGGTGGCTAACATACCACCAGAGTCACATAACATAAACAAGTGGCTAACATACCACTGAGCAGAATACATAAAAATAAAAATGAAAAATAGAGTACGAAAGAGAGTACAAATATCGGAAATAAAGTACAACATGACACAACTTAAGCTAAACATACAGTCGACCACCTCCCCAAACCTACACAAGTGCTAGTCCCCTAGCAATGAAAAGTGTAAGAAAGACGACTGTATAGAGTGACCAAACATAGTGTTGTCTCGGCTGGAAGGATCAAGTCGATCCAGGAGAGCCACCACCAAATCTTGCTCCCGAAATCTGTTGTGCCTTCCAGGTGCTTCCGCCTCCCAGCGCTCGATGTCGCTGCTCCCTAGCCTCTACTCTCCTATCGGCCTCCCATCACCGGTAGTGCGCCTCGATCGAGAGTCTTGTTCTCGATCCGGGCGTCTTGTGGTCCGGCTCACTGGGAAACACATCATCTGCTCAAAATAACCCTGGAAATCGGTAGAACCAGGTGGAGCAGGCTGCTCCTCAGTATCATCATCAGATCTAGGGGCTTAGGCAGGGTGGCGTCCAATAATGACTCTGGCACTGGCAGATTTCAAAGCACCCTTGGGTCTCTCAGTGCTTTGAATGCCGGAACATTAATGGGGCCGCAAATGGCAGTGAGGAGGCATGGGAACCCGAGCAAGCTACCCTTAGCTGTCCTCCCTTGAGCCTCGCCAAAAATGATAGCCGGGGCATCGACAAACTGCCCGGTCATGATAGCTCAGATGATGCGGGCAATGGGGGCGGTGAGGGTGTTGAAGTGGGAGATAGGGGTGATGTTATACTGGACCAGGTGCTGCCAGAGGCGAACCTCTGGCTTGAGGAAGTGGGGGGCAATGGTGGTGCGGGTCCTGTGGGTTTCTGGGTCATTGTCGGGTAGGAGTACGAACTCGGCTAGGTCACTGTCGAACTGCCGGTTATGAAGATTTTCGCCCCAGTGGGTGTACCTGTCCTCCCCGGCTTGGGAGTCTCTGGACCCGAGGAACGCCCTGATGCTCCTAGCAGAAAAACGGATCCGGGTACCATGGATCGTCATCAACTCATCCTCCAAGTCGTGAAGGCTGATGTAGAACTCTCTAACCAACTTTGGATCGTAGGGCAGCTGCTTGCCAAAAATGATTGTCCCAACCAACGTTCCTGACTCGCCCAGACACGGGCATAAATTCCATCCTCAAGCTCATCAAGGGCTAGCTTTCGTGCCAAACTCTCACAGGTTCTGAAATTCGCCTCCATAAAAGCTCGCCTCCAGTGAGAAAGCTCATCCTGTGGACCTCATTGTCTTCTTTGCTCGCTTTCGACTCACCTACCGGGCGTTTGCTTGATGGTCGGTGAGACATGATGCCTGCGAGAGAGGTGCTAGTGTAGAACAATGGGGGTAGAGAACTACCTACCCAAACTGATTCATGATCAAAAGGCAAAAAACAACAAAAGAGCAAGGAACATGGGAGAATGCAAAATTTCCCAAACCAACTCAAGATTCTATAACATGGCCAATACTCGATTCACGTCAGTTCAAAAGCATAAGAGTAGTGATAATTAGAGCAAAAGTGGAACAAGATGGTATAAATTGGGAAAAACGGGGAAGTAGTGCAAAAAATTGAACAACGCAAGTAAGTTCCAAAATCGACGAGTAAGGAACCCATGCATCAATTAACATCGATCTAATACACTCAATCAATCACGACTAACGACGATCAACCATATAATTCAAGTAAACTCGAAAAAAATAGGAAGAAGGAAGTTCAAGCCAATTTACCTTTTGAATCCGAAGAATTGGGTGGATAAAGCACAAAAACGGAGCAAGAATCGAGGAGAGGGGGAAAAACGCGTTGGTTTGTAAAAAGAATGGGGGAATTTGGTGGAGAATTGAGTGAGAAAGGGAGATTGGAGTGAAGAGAAGAAGAAAACGGAAAGAAGAAGAGAAGAAAGTGGGGCGAGACTACGATTTTTTTTTTTTTTTTTTTTTTTTTGTTCTCGCCGCGGCGAGCAAAGGGGCTCCGCCGCAGCGAGTTTTTACGAAAGCAAAATCTGGAAGGTTAGAAAGGTCTCGCCGCGGCGAGCAAAAATTCCGAAATTTTTTTGCTTGCACCTTTGGCAATTTGACATCGCGAAACTGAAAGCCCAAGCCTCGACTCGGAGTTTCACGAGTTTCCTCGTATTGGTACAAGGGTTCTAAACTCCCAAACATGCAAGAGAATAAAAACCAAGGTCACGCCCTTCAAAACACAACTAAACTAAAAGAAAACAGATAACCACTTTAAAGCATAGTACGGAATGAAAATTTTAGTCTGATGAATGTAAAAACAAAAGGGGGCTTTTGTTTATAGTCGTTAGCTCGACTTCTTCCATGCTGGACGAAATTGAGCTTGAGCCTCCCAAATTTTACATCCCCATGCTTACCCTTGAGCGAGAATAGGTGTAGAGTGGACGGTGTGTGCTGCAATGTAGTTCACGGTGTCAACTCGTAGAAGAATATGATGTCGTGGATACTTCCAACTCACGTTTCTCACCGCAAACCTGAATAGTACATGTACGGCCATAAAGATCGACTATCATACGAGTAGCCTTGATGAAAGGCCGCCCAAGAAGCAGCATATCCTTGTCCATCTCTTTGATCTTCACCTGCGGTGACTCAACAACCACGAAGTCAGTCATAAAAACATATCCACCAATGGTTACGGGAACATCCTCAACAACTCCCATGCATTTGCTTCGAGTACCATTAGCCATGGTCACAAAGCATCTTCTCGGTTCTAGACCCTTCAGGTTGAGTTCCTCATAAGTCTCGAATGTCATTAAGTTAACTGCAGCTCCAGTATCAATAATACCTCTAACCTCTGAAGAACTGCCTATCCCGACAACCAAATCGAAACTGTTTGCATCACTAATGCTCTTCTCTTCTTTTTGGATCAACTGAGTTGGTCTTGCATTCACCTTCTCTCCTGGAATCGCAGGACCAGATGTTATCACCTTTCTTACATCTTGTACCTGTGTTGCCTCAACCTGGGAAACCACCTTATCATGGTTACAAGTGCAAGTCGTAATGACAGTCTTCACTACTCCTGGCTTGTCAAAAGCTACCTCCACAGCAAGTACCCTGTTATTCTCTACAGTCGCAGCGAATTTACCCTTCTCTCTTTGTTGGAAGGCGTCGACCAGATCACCAAGAATTTTCTCTAACCTCTTTTGCGATTGCTCAATGCTATCAAACCTCTGGTCATTCTTGGTTTGATTCCGCTGTGCTTCTGCCCAGAACCTCTCTGATCTCTCCATGTGAGCTCTAATCTCCTGATCATCGCCATGGTGCACTAGTAAGCGTAACTGCTGTGTTGGACCTCAAAGCGGACCTGTCAAAACGAAGCTCGGAATGGCTGGAACTCACAGCGGAACTCTTTGTGGTGCATTCTCATAGAAGTTACCTCCATAGGATAAACTGGAACGATCGGGGTTGAAGGGTTGCACCTTAGTAGCACCTGCATTCATTCCCGGATTTAGTTGCCAACCACCACGCTATATGTTCTGCACCCAACAAATAATCTCCGGAGTTGGGTTCTCCCCCATAGTCTCAGGAAGTCTACACATACTAGCACCATGCCCGAAATTACCACACAGATTACACCTCTCATTCACTGGAGCCACTGGTGCAGGGATATTGCCAAGCATCCTCATCTCCTTAATCTGTTATGCCCATTCAATAGTACTAGGGCCTGGTGTTTCCTCCATGGCTTTTATTCAGCTCTCCTTGGTCTACCTCTAGTTCCTTAAGTTGGGAGATGGCAGCAAGCTTCTTAAAAGCCTCATTCAATGCAGCCGGAGATGTCGTGACGTTAGAGCCATCCACAGTCATATCCACCATATTATGTGCTTCCCAGTCGAGTCCCTCATAGAACTTGCAAGATAAATCCATCTCACTCAACCTATGGTGAGGGCATAGAGAGCAAGTTCAGAATCGCCCCGGCCTCATAAAAACTCTCATCACTCATCTGCATGAACTTCTCAATCTGCACTCGAAGCTGCCTAGTCTTCTCCGCTGTATAGAACTTGTTCATAAAGGCCCTGTATAGATCATCCCAAGTAGCCAGAGAACCTTCAGGATGATTCAATAGCCAGCTCTTTGCTTTATCCTCCATACACATGGGAAAAACCTTCTTCCTTATTTCATCGTAAACCGCTATCGTGACTACGATGGCGGAATCTAACAATCGACCTCGAACTCCTTGAGAAACCGGATAACATCCTCATTAGCCATCCCATAATACTTAGGCATGTCATGGAAGTGATGAGACTTGATCTCCATGTTCCTAGCATTGTTAGAGAGCACAATAGTTGATCCCCCAGCCTTAATTTCACCGGGCCGCATATAGGTCCCATAAGTGATTACAAGGGCCTCAACGACCGCCGTTGACTCTGGGAGTATTCTCGTTGATGTCACCCATTTGAATTAGATGCTAATTTCTGTCTTCGAAGCTGATGGTAGTGTCTATCGATCTCAGGTACTAGAGGTTGCAAAGGTGTTCCTTGCGATCTTGTACCGGGCATAAACCTGCAAATAGTTCATCTACAAAATCAAAAACCTCGAAATCTTAGTTTCTGTTAGTGCAGAAATCGTAGGTAGGTAAAAAAAAAGCAAATAAAATATCACACTCACACGCTACAGTAGGAATTAATTCCCCGGAAGCGGCCAAATTTGATAAGCTCAAATTATACTCTAAAAAGCAATTAGAGATTAAGCTGTAATTGCAGACTAAAGCCTAACTCGTGATCGATCTCAAGGGAATTAATCAAGCTACACAGCAGTGAGAGTAAATGATACTTGTCGAAGAATGATTTGATTGATGGTTTTGTATACTTCTAACTAGATTAACTAAAAGTGAGATTACGATTAACAATGAGAGAAAGATGAATACGATGCAAGATCCAATTATGCTAATTCAACTAGGAAAACACTCATATTTGTCACACGGTTGTTGTACAGTAAATCAATCAACTCGATTCAACCAATTGTTCTTAGAATATATTATACTGGAGAAATCGTGAGTCGTCAATTCATGATCCTTAAACATGAACAATTTAGTGAATTTAATACGGACTTATCGAATTGAAGGTTTTTATGAAGATTTTATACGAGACTAACCTATATGTGTGATTTGATAAACCCAAGAACGAATATGCATAATCTTCACATACTACTGTATTCAAAGGTGTTTCGCTACTCATAATAGATAATTGCATACAGAGATTCATGGTAATAATCATATGAAACATAGATGAGAAACTCGCATGCAATAACATACAATTCAATCGATAAAGTTAAAGAACAAATTGTAAAGAAGAAAGCAATAGAGAAATCAATACCAATAATCCTGATGAGTAAAATCAATGAATAACCAGGCTCCAAAGATGTCTCAATGTTAATGTCTGAATCTAGGAGCCTTTTTCAAAAACTAGGTTAAAAGAAGTATATCAAATGAAAAAACAAAATCTAAACTAATAAGGAAAACAAATTCTGAGCCTGCGCGTCTCGCCGCAACGAGCTTCCTTTTGTCGAATATATATCCAGCTCGCAAATTCTCGCCGCGACAGATTGAATCCCCCGCCGCGGCGAGCACCTTCCTTCAAAACAGGGGAGCCATTCGCAAAATCTCACCAAGGATCGATTTCGCCGCAATGAGCCTTCCATAATTCCCAAGTCCAACCTCGTAAAATCTCGCTGCGGCGGACTGAATCCCTCGCCACGGCGAGCCATCCTAAGCAGCTTGTTCTCATTTAGCTCAAAAGACGTCGATTCCTGCAAAATGTAAACAAAACACCAAAGCGTAAAAATGAACTAGAAGACTATAAAACTAAATACAAAAACTCACAAAGACCGCTAAAAATGACCAAACAAGACATTGGAATACTGTCTCACCAAAGTCCCCAAACCGAACATTTGCTCGTCCTCGAGCAAACACACAACCTACACACACTAGACTCTAAACCATGTGAACAAACAAAGAGTCAAATTCCCAAGCGACCGAATCTACCATTGAAAACATTAAATTTACAGCATGCAAAAGTTTTTTTCTCAACCTAACCTTGGCAGAAATAGTAAGTAGGTAATCAGACACGATCGTTTCTCAAGTAAATAACAATTAAGCCTAGCCCGCTAGTCCCTCGCAGGTGTATAAAGTGTATCACTCACTCTCATGGAAGTATCCATACAGGGTATAGCTCAAAAAGTAAAATGGGAAGATGACTTTCGTCACAAGGAGGCCTCAAATATCTTATGCTATTGTACTCGTCTCATTGAATCGAAAGGGACTTTGGCACATGACTGTATTCCTCCAGATAAATCGAAAAACTGAAATTGCTCCCCTCATCCATTTCAAAACAACATCAGATCTCATAATACTTCACTAAATTCAGTGCTTGGCCAACTGGGCACTTTTAATCTCAATTTTTTGCAGGTGTTTGTTTTACCGAAAGTCCGCACTTTTGTGCGTGTCAGTTTGGTGTACGTGCCATCAACCCTCACGGACATATGGCTTTTTAAGGCCACGCCGGTATATAGGTAGTATTTGAAACACGCCTAACACGACCAACGGTGATCAATGAAGACCATAGATCCACCCCGAGATTCAAATATCAAAAGCTTAGGGAGCAGTAAACAGATTTTTCAGCACAAATATAACAGCTCATAACATACATAGTGAACAATCCTCTCCCCAAACCAATTCGACAGAACGGCAGGAAATAAAATCTGCAAAGTAAAGCATGTCGTTCGTCATCCCCAACGAAACTTAGTACACATAAGTATGAAAAGGCGCAAGTAATACGTAAAAACTTGCACATCGCAAGAAATCACAGAATAACAGGTGCCGGTAGAATATTTTTTCTTCGGCTAGGCTCCTCACAAGGTTTTGGACTACAGGGCTAACCAGACTTGCTATTTACAAGAGAAACGACCTTGCAGGATTAAAAGCCTACTACACTACTTCTAGCTAGACATCAAACAAAACGTAAGCAGGAAGAGAATTTACCATTCGCAATAGACGTTCGACTTGGTATTTGACTCAGACTCACCACAAGAGAAAATGAAAATACTAACACCTAAACTGGACTCAACTGGAAAGGAAATATATAACTAACACAGAAAGGTGGCTAACATACCACCAGAGTCACATAACATAAACAAGTGGCTAACATACCACTTGAACAGAATACATAAAAATAAAAAATGAAAAATAGAGTACGAAAGAGAGTACAAATATCGGAAATAAAGTACAACATGACACAACTTAAGCTAAACATACAGTCGACCACCTCCCCAAACCTACACAAGTGCTAGTCCCCTAGCAATGAAAAGTGTAAGAAAGACGACTGTATAGAGTGACCAAACATAGTGTTGTCTCGGCTGGAAGGATCAAGTCGATCCAGGAGAGCCACCACCAAAGTACTGCTCCCAGAAATCCTGTTGTGCCTTCCAGGGTGCTTCCTGCCTCCCCAAGCGCTCGATGTCGCGCTGCTCCCTAGCCTCTACTCTCCTATCGCGCTCCTCCTACCGCTGGTAGTGCGCCTCGATGCGAGAGTACTGTTCCTCGATCCGGGCGTACTGTGGTCCGGCTCACTCTGGGAAACACGCATCATCCGCTCAAAATAACCTTGGAAATCGAGCAGGTGGAGCAAGCTGCTCCTCAGTATCATCATCAGATCTAGGGGCTTAGGCAGGGTGGCGTCCAATAATGACTCTGGCACTGGCAGATTTCAAAGCACCCTTGGGTCTCTCAGTGCTTTGAATGCCGGGAACATTGTGGGACTGGCAAATGGCAGTGAGGAGGCATGGGAACCCGAGCAAGCTACCCTTAGCTGTCCGCCCTTGAGCCTCTCCAAAAATGATAGCCAGGGCATCGAAAAACTGCCCGGTCATGACAGCTCGGACGATGCGGGCAATGGGGGCGGTGAGGGTGTTGAAGTGGGAGATAGGGGTGATGTTATAGTGGACCAGGTGCTGCCAGAGGCGAACCTCTGGCTTGAGGAAGTAGGGGGCAATGGTGGTACGGGTCCTGTGGGTTTCTGGGTCATTGTCGGGTAGGAGTACGAACTCGGCTAGGTCTCTGTTGAACTGCCGGTTATGAAAATTTTCGCCCTAGTGGGTGTACCTGTCCTCCCCGGTTTGGGAGTCTCTGGACCCGAGGAACTCCCTGATGCTCCTAGCAGAAAAACGGATCTGGGTACCACGGATCGTCATCAACTCATCCTCCAAGTCATGAAGGCTGATGTAGAACTCTCTAACCAACTTTGGACCGTAGGGCAGCTGCTTGCCAAAAATGATTGTCGCAACCAAAGTTCCTGACTCGCGCCCAGACACGGGCATAAATTCCATCCTCAAGCTCATCAAGGGCTAGCTCCCTTTCAGGCCAAACTCTCCTGGGTTCCTGGAAATTCGCCTCCATAAAAGCTCTGCCCTCCGCTGACAGGTGAGAAAGCTCATCCTGTGGACCTGTTGTCTTCTTTCGCTGACTTTCGACTCACCGCAAGGCGTTTGCTTGATGGTCGGTGAGACATGATGCCTGCGAGAGAGGTGCTAGTGTAGAACAATGGGGGTAGAGAACTACCTACCCAAACTGATTCATGATCAAAAGGCAAGAAACAACAAAAGAGCAAGGAACATGGGAGAATGCAAAATTTCCCAAACCAACTCAAGATTCTATAACATGGCCAATACTCGATTCACGTCAGTTCAAAAGCATAAGAGTAGTGATAATTAGAGCAAAAGTGGAACAAGATGGTATAAATTGGGAAAAACGGGGAAGTAGTGCAAAAAATTGAACAACGCAAGTAAGTTCCAAAATCGACGAGTAAGGAACCCATGCATCAATTAACATCGATCTAATACACTCAATCAATCACGACTAACGACGATCAACCATATAATTCAAGTAAACTCGAAAAAAATAGGAAGAAGGAAGTTCAAGCCAATTTACCTTTTGAATCCGAAGAATTGGGTGGATAAAGCACAAAAACGGAGCAAGAATCGAGGAGAGGGGGAAAAACGCGTTGGTTTGTAAAAAGAATGGGGGAATTTGGTGGAGAATTGAGTGAGAAAGGGAGATTGGAGTGAAGAGAGGAAGAAAACGGAAAGAAGAAGAGATGAAAGTGGGGCGAGGAAGAAGAAGACTAAAAGTTTTTGAAAAAACTTAGCTCGCTGCGGCGGGAAGAAATCATCGCCGCGGCGAGTTTTTACGAGACTACGATTTTTTTTTTTTTTTTGTTCTGCCATGGCGAAAGCAAAGGCTCCATGAAGTTTTTACGAAAGCAAAATCTGGAAGGTTAGAAAGGTCTCGCCGCGGCGAGCAAAAATTCCGAAATTTTTTTGCTTGCACCTTTGGCAATTTGACATCGCGAAACTGAAACCCCAAGCCTCGACTCGGAGTTTCACGAGTTTCCTCGTATTGGTACAAGGGTTCTAAACTCCCAAACATGCAAGAGAATAAAAAACCAAGGTCACGCCCTTCAAAACACAACTAAACTAAAAGAAAACAGATAACCACTTTAAAGCATAGTACGGAATGAAAATTTTAGTCTGATGAATGTAAAAACAAAAGGGGGCTTTTGTTTATAGTCGTTAGCTCGACTTCTTCCAGGCTGGACGAAATTGAGCTTGAGCCTCCCAGCCTTTTCTGTCCCCATGCTTACCCTTGAGCGAGAATAGGTGTAGAGTGGACCGGTGTGTCTTTGAATGTAGTTCTGGTGTCAACTGTGTAGAAGAATATGATGTCGTGACTTCCAACTCACGCTTCTCACCAAGAAACTGAATAGTACATGTACGGCCATAAAGATCGACTATCATACGAGTAGCCTTGATGAAAGGCCGCCCAAGAAGCAGCATATCCTTGTCCATCTCTTTGATCTTCACCTGCGGTGACTCAACAACCACGAAGTCAGTCATAAAAACATATCCACCAATGGTTACGGGAACATCCTCAACAACTCCCATGCATTTGCTTCGAGTACCATTAGCCATGGTCACAAAGCATCTTCTCGGTTCTAGACCCTTCAGGTTGAGTTCCTCATAAGTCTCGAATGTCATTAAGTTAACTGCAGCCCGATCAATAATACCTGTAACCTCTGAAGAACTGCCTATCCCGACAACCAAATCGAAACTGTTTGCATCACTAATGCTCTTCTCTTCTTTTTGGATCAACTGAGTTGGTCTTGCATTCACCTTCTCTCCTGGAATCGCAGGACCAGATGTTATCTCCTTTCTTACATCTTGTACCTGTGTTGCCTCAACCTGGGAAACCACCTTATCATGGTTACAAGTGCAAGTCGTAATAACAGTCTTCACTACTCCTGGCTTGTCAAAAGCTACCTCCACAGCAAGTACCCTGTTATTCTCTACAGTCGCAGCGAATTTACCCTTCTCTCTTTGTTGGAAGACGTCGACCAGATCACCAAGAATTTTCTCTAACCTCTTTTGCGATTGCTCAATGCTATCAAACCTCTGGTCATTCTTGGTTTGATTCCATTTGCTTCGTAACCTCTCTCGATCTCTCCATGTGAGCTCTAATCTCCTGATCATCGTTTCGCGGTGCACTAGGCGTAACCGTAAACCGCTGTGGTTGGACCTCGAAACGGACCTGTCAAACGAAGCTCATGAATCGAACCTGTTGTGCCGGAACCTGCTGTGGTGCATTCTCATAGAAGTTACCTCCATAGGATAAACTGGAACGATCGGGGTTGAAGGGTTGCACCTTAGTAGCACCTGCATTCATTCCCGGATTTGGTTGCCAACCACCACGCTGTCTGTTCTGCACCCAGCAAATAATCTCCGGAGTTGGGTTCTCCCCCATAGTCTCAGGAAGTCTACACATACTAGCACCATGCCCGAAATTACCACACAGATTACACCTCTCATTCACTGGAGCCACTGGTGCAGGGATATTGCCAAGCATCCTCATCTCCTTAATCTGTTATGCCCATTCAATAGTACTAGGGCCTGGTGTTTCCTCCATGGCTTTTATTCAGCTCTCCTTGGTCTACCTCTAGTTCCTTAAGTTGGGAGATGGCAGCAAGCTTCTTAAAAGCCTCATTCAATGCAGCCGGAGATGTCGTGACGTTAGAGCCATCCACAGTCATATCCACCATATTATGTGCTTCCCAGTCGAGTCCCTCATAGAACTTGCAGCATAAATCCATCTCACTCAACCTATGGTGAGGGCATAGAGAGCAAGTTCAGAATCGCCCCCAGCCTCATAAAAACTCTCATCACTCATCTGCATGAACTTCTCAATCTGCACTCGAAGCTGCCTAGTCTTCTCCGCTGTATAGAACTTGTTCATAAAGGCCCTGTATAGATCATCCCAAGTAGCCAGAGAACCTTCAGGATGATTCAATAGCCAGCTCTTTGCTTTATCCTCCATACACATGGGAAAAACCTTCTTCCTTATTTCCTCATCAGAAAGCACATCTGTGACTACAGTAAGCGGAATCCTAGCAATCAGCCCCTCGAACTCCTTGAGAAACCGGATAACATCCTCATTAGCCATCCCATAATACTTAGGCATGTCATGGAAGTGATGAGACTTGATCTCCATGTTCCTAGCATTGTTAGAGAGCACAATAGTTGATCCCCCAGCCTTAATTTCACCAGGCCGCATATAGGTCCCATAAGTGATTACAAGGGCCTCAACAGCACCGTTGACTCTAGGAGTATTCTCGTTGATGTCACCCATTTGAATTAGATGCTAATTTCTGTCTTCGAAGCTGATGGTAGTGTCTATCGATCTCAGGTACTAGAGGTTGCAAAGGTGTTCCTTGCGATCTTGTACCGGGCATAAACCTGCAAATAGTTCATCTACAAAATCAAAAACCTCGAAATCTTAGTTTCTGTTAGTGCAGAAATCGTAGGTAGGTAAAAAAAAAGCAAATAAAATATCACACTCACACGCTACAGTAGGAATTAATTCCCCGGAAGCGGCGCCAAATTTGATAAGCTCAAATTATACTCTAAAAAGCAATTAGAGATTAAGCTGTAATTGCAGACTAAAGCCTAACTCGTGATCGATCTCAAGGGAATTAATCAAGCTACACAGCAGTGAGAGTAAACAGATACTTGTCAGTAACAGTTTGATTGATGGTTTTGTATACTTCTAACTAGATTAACTAAAGCTGAGATTACGATTAACAATGAGAGAAAGATGAATACAGTAGCAAGATCCAATTATGCTAATTCGAACTAGGGAAAACACTCATATTTGTCACACGGTTGTTACAAAGAAATCAATCAACTCGATTCAACCAATTGTTCTTAGAATATATTATACTGGAGAAATCGTGAGTCGTCAATTCATGATCCTTAAACATGAACAATTTAGTGAATTTAATACGGACTTATCGAATTGAAGGTTTTTATGAAGATTTTATACGAGACTAACCTATATGTGTGATTTGATAAACCCAAGAACGAATATGCATAATCTTCACATACTACTGTATTCAAAGGTGTTTCGCTACTCATAATAGATAATTGCATACAGAGATTCATGGTAATAATCATATGAAACATAGATGAGAAACTCGCCTGCAATAACATACAATTCAATCGATAAAGTTAAAGAACAAATTGTAAAGAAGAAAGCAATAGAGAAATCAATACCAATAATCCTGATGAGTAAAATCAATGAATAACCAGGCTCCAAAGATGTCTCAATGTTAATGTCTGAATCTAGGAGCCTTTTTCAAAAAGTAGGTTAAAAGAAGTATATCAAATGAAAAAACAAAATCTAAACTAATAAGGAAAACAAATTCTGAGCCTGCGCGTCTTGCCGCAACGAGCTTCCTTTTGTCGAATATATATCCAGCTCGCAAATTCTCGCCGCGACAGATTGAATCCCCCGCCGCGGCGAGCACCTTCCTTCAAAACAGGGGAGCCATTCGCAAAATCTCACCGCAAGGATCGATTTCCTCGCAATGAGCCTTCCCAATTCAAGTCCAACCTCGTAAAATCTCATTCAAGTGATCAATCCTCGCCACGGCGAGCCATCCTAAGCAGCTTGTTCTCATTTAGCTCAAAAGACGTCGATTCCTGCAAAATGTAAACAAAACACCAAAGCGTAAAAATGAACTAGAAGACTATAAAACTAAATACAAAAACTCACAAAGACCGCTAAAAATGACCAAACAAGACATTGGAATACTGTCTCACCAAAGTCCCTAAATCAACATTTGCTCGTCTCGAGCAAACACACAACCTACACACTAGACTCTAAACCATGTGAACAAACAAAGAGTCAAATTCCCAAGCGAATCAATCTACCATTGAAAACATTAAATTTACAGCATGCAAAAGTTTTTTTCTCAACCTAACCTTGGCAGAAATAGTAAGTAGGTAATCAGACACGATCGTTTCTCAAGTAAATAACAATTAAGCCTAGCCCGCTAGTCCCTCGCAGGTGTATAAAGTGTATCACTCACTCTCATGGAAGTATCCATACAGGGTATAGCTCAAAAAGTAAAATGGGAAGATGACTTTCGTCACAAGGAGGCCTCAAATATCTTATGCTATTGTACTCGTCTCATTGAATCGAAAGGGACTTTGGCACATGACTGTATTCCTCCAGATAAATCGAAAAACTGAAATTGCTCCCCTCATCCATTTCAAAACAACATCAGATCTCATAATACTTCACTAAATTCAGTGCTTGGCCAACTGGGCACTTTTAATCTCAATTTTTTGCAGGTGTTTGTTTTGAAAGTCCGCACTTTTGTGCGTGTCATTCAGTGTACGTGCCATCAACCCTCACGGACATATGGCTTTTTAAGGCCACGCCGGTATATAGGTAGTATTTGAAACACGCCTAACACGACCAACGGTGATCAATGAAGACCATAGATCCACCCCGAGATTCAAATATCAAAAGCTTAGGGAGCAGTAAACAGATTTTTCAGCACAAATATAACAGCTCATAACATACATAGTGAACAATCCTCTCCCCAAACCAATTCGACAGAACGGCAGGAAATAAAATCTGCAAAGTAAAGCATGTCGTTCGTCATCGCCAACGAAACTTAGTACACATAAGTATGAAAAGACGCAAGTGTCGTAAAAACTTGCACATCGCAGGAAATCACAGAATAACAGGTGCCGGTAGAATATTTTTTCTTCGGCTAGGCTCCTCACATGGTTTTGGACTACAGGGCTAACCAGACTTGCTATTTACAAGAGAAACGACCTTGCAGGATTAAAAGCCTACTACACTACTTCTAGCTAGACATCAAACAAAACGTAAGCAGGAAGAGAATTTACCATTCGCAATAGACGTTCGACTTGGTATTTGACTCAGACTCACCACAAGAGAAAATGAAAATACTAACACCTAAACTGGACTCAACTGGAAAGGAAATATATAACTAACACAGAAAGGTGGCTAACATACCACCAGAGTCACATAACATAAACAAGTGGCTAACATACCACTTGAACAGAATACATAAAAATAAAAAATGAAAAATAGAGTACGAAAGAGAGTACAAATATCGGAAATAAAGTACAACATGACACAACTTAAGCTAAACATACAATGACCACCTCCCCAAACCTACAAGTGCTAGTCCCTAGCAATGAAAAGTGTAAGAAAGACGACTGTATAGAGTGACCAAACATAGTGTTGTCTCGGCTGGAAGGATCAAGTCGATCCAGGAGAGCCACCACCAAAGTACTGCTCCCAGAAATCCTGTTGTGCCTTCCAGGGTGCTTCCTGCCTCCCCAAGCGCTCGATGTCGCGCTGCTCCCTAGCCTCTACTCTCCTATCGCGCTCCTCATACCGCTGGTAGTGCGCCTCGATGCGAGAGTACTGTTCCTCGATCCGGCGCATCGTGGTCCGCTCACTGGGAAAAACACGCATCATCTCTCAAAATAACCTTGGAAATCAGTAGAAGCGGTGGAGCAAGCTGCCTCAAGATCATCATCGATCTAGGGGCTTAGTGGTGGCCCAATAATGACTCGCATCGCGATTTCAAAGCACCTGGTCTCTCGCTTTGAATGTCGGGAACATTTTGGGACTGGCAAATGGCAGTGAGGAGGCATGGGAACCCGAGCAAGCTACCCTTAGCTGTCCGCCCTTGAGCCTCTCCAAAATGATAGCTGGGATCAAAACCGCCTGGCCATGACAATGGACGATGCGGGCAATGGGGCGTGAGGGTGTTGAAGTGGGAGATAGGGGTGATGTTATAGTGGACCAGGTGCTGCCAGAGGCGAACCTCTGGCTTGAGGAAGTAGGGGGCAATGGTGGTACGGGTCCTGTGGGTTTCTGGGTCATTGTCGGGTAGGAGTACGAACTCGGCTAGGTCTCTGTCGAACTGCCGGTTATGAAAATTTTCGCCCTAGTGGGTGTACCTGTCCTCCCCGGTTTGGGAGTCTCTGGACCCGAGGAACTCCCTGATGCTCCTAGCAGAAAAACGGATCTGGGTACCACGGATCGTCATCAACTCATCCTCCAAGTCATGAAGGCTGATGTAGAACTCTCTAACCAACTTTGGACCGTAGGGCAGCTGCTTGCCAAAAATGATTGTCGCAACCAAAGTTCCTGACTCGCGCCCAGACACGGGCATAAATTCCATCCTCAAGCTCATCAAGGGCTAGCTCCCTTTCAGGCCAAACTCTCCTGGGTTCCTGGAAATTCGCCTCCATAAAAGCTCGCCTCACGACAGTGAGAAAGCTCATCCTGTGGACCTATTGTCTTCTTTGCTGCCTTTCGACTCACCGCGCTGGCGTTTGCTTGATGGTCGGTGAGACATGATGCCTGCGAGAGAGGTGCTAGTGTAGAACAATGGGGGTAGAGAACTACCTACCCAAACTGATTCATGATCAAAAGGCAAGAAACAACAAAAGAGCAAGGAACATGGGAGAATGCAAAATTTCCCAAACCAACTCAAGATTCTATAACATGGCCAATACTCGATTCACGTCAGTTCAAAAGCATAAGAGTAGTGATAATTAGAGCAAAAGTGGAACAAGATGGTATAAATTGGGAAAAACGGGGAAGTAGTGCAAAAAATTGAACAACGCAAGTAAGTTCCAAAATCGACGAGTAAGGAACCCATGCATCAATTAACATCGATCTAATACACTCAATCAATCACGACTAACGACGATCAACCATATAATTCAAGTAAACTCGAAAAAAATAGGAAGAAGGAAGTTCAAGCCAATTTACCTTTTGAATCCGAAGAATTGGGTGGATAAAGGACAAAAACGGAGCAAGAATCGAGGAGAGGGGGAAAAACGCGTTGGTTTGTAAAAAGAATGGGGGAATTTGGTGGAGAATTGAGTGAGAAAGGGAGATTGGAGTGAAGAGAGGAAGAAAACGGAAAGAAGAAGAGATGAAAGTGGGCGAGGAAGAAGAAGACTAAAAGTTTTGAAAAACTTAGCTCATTGCAAGGGAAGAAATCATCGCCACAAGTAGTTTTCTGAGACTACGATTTTTTTTTTTTTTTTGTTCTCGCCACAAGCAAAGGGCTCACCAATGAAGTTTTACAAGCAAATCTGGACGGTTAGAAAGGTCTCGCCACAAGCAGCAAAAATTCAAATTTTTTTTTGCACCTTTGACATCGCGAAACTGAAACCCCAAGCCTTGACTCGGAGTTTCACGAGTTTCCTCGTATTGGTACAAGGGTTCTAAACTCCCAAACATGCAAGAGAATAAAAAACCAAGGTCACGCCCTTCAAAACACAACTAAACTAAAAGAAAACAGATAACCACTTTAAAGCATAGTACGGAATGAAAATTTTAGTCTGATGAATGTAAAAACAAAAGGGGGCTTTTGTTTATAGTCGTTAGCTCGACTTCTTCCATGCTGGACGAAATTGAGCTTGAGCCTCCCAAATTTTACATCCCCATGCTTACCCTTGAGCGAGAATAGGTGTAGAGTGGACGGTGTGTGCTGCAATGTAGTTCCCGTGTCAACTCGTAGAAGAATATGATGTCGTGACTTCCAACTCACGTTTTCACCAAGAACTGAATAGTACATGTACGGCCATAAAGATCGACTATCATACGAGTAGCCTTGATGAAAGGCCGCCCAAGAAGCAGCATATCCTTGTCCATCTCTTTGATCTTCACCTGCGGTGACTCAACAACCACGAAGTCAGTCATAAAAACATATCCACCAATGGTTACGGGAACATCCTCAACAACTCCCATGCATTTGCTTCGAGTACCATTAGCCATGGTCACAAAGCATCTTCTCGGTTCTAGACCCTTCAGGTTGAGTTCCTCATAAGTCTCGAATGTCATTAAGTTAACTGCAGCTCCAGTATCAATAATACCTGTAACCTCTGAAGAACTGCCTATCCCGACAACCAAATCGAAACTGTTTGCATCACTAATGCTCTTCTCTTCTTTTTGGATCAACTGAGTTGGTCTTGCATTCACCTTCTCTCCTGGAATCGCAGGACCAGATGTTATAACCTTTCTTACATCTTGTACATGTTGCCTCAACTCGAAACCACCTTATCATGGTTACAAGTGCAAGTCGTAATAACGCTTCACTACTCACGCTTGTCAAAAGCTACCTCCACAAGTACCTGTTATTCTCTCGATGCAGCCGAATTTACCCTTCTCTCTTTGTTGGAAGGCGTCGACCAGATCACCAAGAATTTTCTCTAACCTCTTTTGCGATTGCTCAATGCTATCAAACCTCTGGTCATTCTTGGTTTGATTCATTGCTTATACGTAACCTCTCGATCTCTCCATGTGAGCTCTAATCTCCGATCATCGTTTTCATGCACTAGTAAGCGTAACTGTAAATCATGTTGGACCTCAAAACGGACCACGAAACGAAGCTCGCTGAATCGAACTGTTGCCGGAACTCTTGTGGTGCATTCTCATAGAAGTTACCTCCATAGGATAAACTGGAACGATCGGGGTTGAAGGGTTGCACCTTAGTAGCACCTGCATTCATTCCCGGATTTAGTTAACCACCACGCCTGCTTTTGCACCCAACAAATAATCTCCGAGTTGGGTTCTCCCCATAGTCTCGAAGTCTACATACTAGCACCATGCCCAAATTACCACAGATTACACCTCTCATTCACTGGAGCCACTGGTGCAGGGATATTGCCAAGCATCCTCATCTCCTTAATCTGTTATGCCCATTCAATAGTACTAGGGCCTGGTGTTTCCTCCATGGCTTTTATTCAGCTCTCCTTGGTCTACCTCTAGTTCCTTAAGTTGGGAGATGGCGTGAAGCTTCTTAAAAGCCTCATTCAATGCAAGGAGATGTCGTGACGTTAGAGCCATCCACCATATCCACCATATTATGTGCTTCCCCGAGTCCCTCATAGAACTTGCAAGATAAATCCATCTCACTCAACCTATGGTGAGGGCATAGAGAGCAAGTTCAGAATCGCTCCCGCCTCATAAAAACTCTCATCACTCATCCGCATGAACTTCTCAATGCACTCAAGTCGCTAGTCTTCTCCGCTGTATAGAACTTGTTCATAAAGGCCCTGTATAGATCATCCCAAGTAGCCAGAGAACCTTCAGGATGATTCAATAGCCAGCTCTTTGCTTTATCCTCCATACACATGGGAAAAACCTTCTTCCTTATTTCCTCATCGAAAGCATCGTGACTACGATGGCGGAATCCTAGCAATCAGCCCCTCGAACTCCTTGAGAAACCGGATAACATCCTCATTAGCCATCCCATAATACTTAGGCATGTCATGGAAGTGATGAGACTTGATCTCCATGTTCCTAGCATTGTTAGAGAGCACAATAGTTGATCCCCCAGCCTTAATTTCACCAGGCCGCATATAGGTCCCATAAGTGATTATAAGGGCCTCAACAAAGACCGCTGACTCGGGAGTATTCTCGTTGATGTCACCCATTTGAATTAGATGCTAATTTCTGTCTTCGAAGCTGATGGTAGTGTCTATCGATCTCAGGTACTAGAGGTTGCAAAGGTGTTCCTTGCGATCTTGTACCGGGCATAAACCTGCAAATAGTTCATCTACAAAATCAAAAACCTCGAAATCTTAGTTTCTGTTAGTGCAGAAATCGTAGGTAGGTAAAAAAAAAGCAAATAAAATATCACACTCACACGCTACAGTAGGAATTAATTCCCCGGAAGCGGCGCCAAATTTGATAAGCTCAAATTATACTCTAAAAAGCAATTAGAGATTAAGCTGTAATTGCAGACTAAAGCCTAACTCGTGATCGATCTCAAGGGAATTAATCAAGCTACACAAGAAGGAGAGTAAAATGATACTTGTCAAGAATATTGATTGATGGTTTTGTATACTTCTAACTAGATTAACTAAAGCTGAGATTACGATTAACAATGAGAGAAAGATGAATACAGTAGCAAGATCCAATTATGCTAATTCGAACTAGGGAAAACACTCATATTTGTCACACGGTTGTTGTACAGTAAATCAATCAACTCGATTCAACCAATTGTTCTTAGAATATATTATACTGGAGAAATCGTGAGTCGTCAATTCATGATCCTTAAACATGAACAATTTAGTGAATTTAATACGGACTTATCGAATTGAAGGTTTTTATGAAGATTTTATACGAGACTAACCTATATGTGTGATTTGATAAACCCAAGAACGAATATGCATAATCTTCACATACTACTGTATTCAAAGGTGTTTCGCTACTCATAATAGATAATTGCATACAGAGATTCATGGTAATAATCATATGAAACATAGATGAGAAACTCGCATGCAATAACATACAATTCAATCGATAAAGTTAAAGAACAAATTGTAAAGAAGAAAGCAATAGAGAAATCAATACCAATAATCCTGATGAGTAAAATCAATGAATAACCAGGCTCCAAAGATGTCTCAATGTTAATGTCTGAATCTAGGAGCCTTTTTCAAAAACTAGGTTAAAAGAAGTATATCAAATGAAAAAACAAAATCTAAACTAATAAGGAAAACAAATTCTGAGCCTGCGCGTCTCGCCGCAACGAGCTTCCTTTTGTCGAATATATATCCATTTCGAAATTCTACATGGCAGATTGAATCCCCCGCCGCGGCGAGCACCTTCCTTCAAAACAGGGGAGCCATTCGCAAAATCTCACCGCGGCGGACTGATTTCCTCGCCGCAGCGAGCCTTCCCGCAATTCCCAAGTCCAACCTCGTAAAATCTCGCTGCAGCGGACTGAATCCCTCGCCACGGCGAGCCATCCTAAGCAGCTTGTTCTCATTTAGCTCAAAAGACGTCGATTCCTGCAAAATGTAAACAAAACACCAAAGCGTAAAAATGAACTAGAAGACTATAAAACTAAAGACAAAAACTCACAAAGACCGCTAAAAATGACCAAACAAGACGTTGGAATACTGTCTCACCAAAGTCCCCAAACCGAACATTTGCTCGTCCTCGAGCAAACACACAACCTACACACACTAGACTCTAAACCATGTGAACAAACAAAGAGTCAAATTCCCAAGCGACCGAATCTACCATTGAAAACATTAAATTTACAGCATGCAAAAGTTTTTTTCTCAACCTAACCTTGGCAGAAATAGTAAGCAGGTAATCAGACACGATCGTTTCTCAAGTAAATAACAATTAAGCCTAGCCCGCTAGTCCCTCGCAGGTGTATAAAGTGTATCACTCACTCTCATGGAAGTATCCATACAGGGTATAGCTCAAAAAGTAAAATGGGAAGATGACTTTCGTCACAAGGAGGCCTCAAATATCTTATGCTATTGTACTCGTCTCATTGAATCGAAAGGGACTTTGGCACATGACTGTATTCCTCCAGATAAATCGAAAAACTGAAACTGCTCCCCTCATCCATTTCAAAACAACATCAGATCTCATAATACTTCACTAAATTCTGTGCTTGGCCAACTGGGCACTTTTAATCTCAATTTTTTGCAGGTGTTTGTTTTACCGAAAGTCCGCACTTTTGTGCGTGTCAGTTTGGTGTACGTGCCATCAACCCTCACGGACATATGGCTTTTTAAGGCCACGCCGGTATATAGGTAGTATTTGAAACACGCCTAACACGACCAACGGTGATCAATGAAGACCATATATCCACCCCGAGATTCAAATATCAAAAGCTTAGGAGCAAGATGATTTTTCAAAGACAAATATAACAGCTCATAACATACATAGTGAACAATCCTCTCCCCAAACCAATTCGACAGAACGGCAGGAAATAAAATCTGCAAAGTAAAGCATGTCGTTCGTCATCGCCAACGAAACTTAGTACACATAAGTATGAAAAGACGCAAGTAATACGTAAAAACTTGCACATCGCAGGAAATCACAGAATAACAGGTGCCGGTAGAATATTTTTTCTTCGGCTAGGCTCCTCACATGGTTTTGGACTACAGGGCTAACCAGACTTGCTATTTACAAGAGAAACGACCTTGCAGGATTAAAAGCCTACTACACTACTTCTAGCTAGACATCAAACAAAACGTAAGCAGGAAGAGAATTTACCATTCGCAATAGACGTTCGACTTGGTATTTGACTCAGACTCACCACAAGAGAAAATGAAAATACTAACACCTAAACTGGACTCAACTGGAAAGGAAATATATAACTAACACAGAAAGGTGGCTAACATACCACCAGAGTCACATAACATAAACAAGTGGCTAACATACCACTTGAACAGAATACATAAAAATAAAAAATGAAAAATAGAGTACGAAAGAGAGTACAAATATCGGAAATAAAGTACAACATGACACAACTTAAGCTAAACATACAGTCGACCACCTCCCCAAACCTACACAAGTGCTAGTCCCCTAGCAATGAAAAGTGTAAGAAAGACGACTGTATAGAGTGACCAAACATAGTGTTGTCTCGGCTGGAAGGATCAAGTCGATCCAGGAGAGCCACCACCAAAGTACTGCTCCCAGAAATCCTGTTGTGCCTTCCAGGGTGCTTCCTGCCTCCCCAAGCGCTCGATGTCGCGCTGCTCCCTAGCCTCTACTCTCCTATCGCGCTCCTCCTACCGCTGGTAGTGCGCCTCGATGCGAGAGTACTGTTCCTCGATCCGGGCGTACTGTGGTCCGGCTCACTCTGGGAAACACGCTGTCATCTGCTCAAAATAACCTTGGAAATCAGTAGAAGCAGGTGGAGCAAGCTGCTCCTCAGTATCATCATCAGATCTAGGGGCTTAGGCAGGGTGGCGTCCAATAATGACTCTGGCACTGGCAGATTTCAAAGCACCCTTGGGTCTCTCGGTGCTCTGAATGCCGGGAACATTGTGGGACTGGCGAATGGCAGTGAGGAGGCATGGGAACCCGAGCAAGCTACCCCTAGCTGTCCGCCCTTGAGCCTCTCCAAAAATGATAGCCGGGGCATCGACAAACTGCCCGGTCATGATAGCTCGGATGATGCGGGCAATGGGGGCAGTGAGGGTGTTGAAGTGGGAGATAGGGGTGATGTTATACTGGACCAGGTGCTACCAGAGGCGAACGTCTGGCTTGAGGAAGTGGGGGGCAATGGTAGTGCGGGTCCTGTGGGATTCTGGGTCATTGTTGGGAAGAGTACGAACTCGGCTAGGTCTCTGTCGAACTGCCAGTTATGAAGATTTTTGCCCTAGTGGGTGTACCTGTCCTCCCCGGTTTGGGAGTCTCTGGACCCGAGGAACTCCCTGATGCTCCTAGCAGAAAAACGGATCTGGGTACCACGGATCGTCATCAACTCATCCTCCAAGTCGTGAAAGCTGATGTAGAATTTCTAACCAACTTTGGACCGTAGGGCAGCTGCTTGCCAAAAAGCTTGTCCCAGCCTAAGTTCCTGACTCGCGCCCAGACACGGGTATAAATGCCATCCTCAAGCTCATCAAGGGCTAGCTCCCTTTCAGGCCAAACTCTCCTGGGTTCCTGGAAATTCGCCTCCATAAAAGCTCTGCCCTCCGCTGACAGGTGAGAAAGCACATCCTGTGGACCCTGCTGTGCTGCTGCTTTGCTCGACTCACCGCGCTGGCGTTTGCTTGATGGTCTGCGAGAGATGATGCCTGCCAGAGAGGTGTTAGTGTAGAACAATGGGGGTAGAGAACACTCTCCCCAAACCGATTCATGTTCAAAAGGCAAGAAACCGCAAAAGAGCAAGGAACAGGGGAGAATGCAAAATTCCCCAAACCAACTCAAGATTCTATATCATGGCCAATACTCGATTCACGTCAGTTCACAAGCATAAGAGTAGTGATAATCAGAGCAAGTGGAACAAGATGGTATAAATTGGCAAAAACGGGGAAGTAGTGCAAAAAATTAAACAACGCAAGTAAGTTCCAAAATCGACAAGTAAGGAATCCATGCATCAATTAAAATCGATCTACTACACTCAGTCAATCACGATTAACGACGATCAACCATATAATTCAAGTAAATTCGAAAACAAATAGGAAGAAGGAAGTTCAAGCCAATTTACCTTTTGAATTCGAAGAATTGGCTGGATAAAGCACAAAACGAAGCAAGAATCGAGGAGAGGGGGGAAAACCCGTTGATTTGCAAAAAGAATGGTGGTATTTGGTGGAGAATTGAGTGAGAAAGGGAGATTGGAGTAAAGAGAGGAAGAAAACGAAAAGAAGAAGAGAAGAAAGTGGGGCAGGGAAGAAGAAGAAGAAGACTAAAAGCTTTTGAAAAAACTTAGCTCGCCGCGGCGGGTAGAAATCATCGCCGCGGCGAGTTTTTATGACACTACGATTTTTTTTTTTTTTTTTGGTTTCGCCGCGGCGAGCCAAGGGGCTCCGCCGAAGCGAGTTTTTACGAAATGAACAGAAACCAAATCTTTTTGGTCTCGCCGCGGTGAGTTTTTACGATTGCAAAATCTGGAAGGATAGAAAGGTCTTGCCGCGGCGAGCAAAAATTCCAATAATTTTTTGCTTTCACCTTTGGCAATTTCACATCACGAAATTGAAACCCCAAGCCTCGACTCGGAGTTTCACGAGTTTCCTCGTGTTGGTACAAGGGTTCCAAACTCCCAAACATGCAAGAGAATAAAAAACAAAGGTCACGCCCTTCAAAACACAACTAAACTAAAAGAAAACAGATAACCACTTTAAAGCAAAGTACGGAATGAAAAATTTAGTCTGATGAATGTAAAAACAAAAGGGGGCTTTTGTTTATATTCGTTAGCTCAACTTCTTCCATGCTGGAGCTAATTGAACTTGAGCTTCCCAGCCTTCTCTGTCCCCGTGCTTAACCTTGAGCGAGAATAGGTGTAGAGTAGACTGGTGTGTGCTGCAATGTAGTTCCTGATGTTAACCTGTGTAGGAGAATATGATGTGGTGACAGCTTTCAACTCACGTTTCTCACCACAAACCTGAATAGTACATGTACGGCCATAAAGATCGACTATCATACGAGTAGCCTTGATGAAAGGGCGCCCAAGAAGCAACATATCCTTGTCCATCTCTTTGATCTTCACCTGCGGTGACTCGACAACCACGAAGTCAGTCATAAACACATCTCCACCAATGGTTATGGGAACATCCTCAAAAACTCCCATGCATTTGCTTAGAGTACCATTAGCCATGGTCACAAAGCATCTTCTCGGTTCTAGACCCTTCAGGTTGAGTTCCTCATAAGTCTCGAATGTCATTAAGTTAACTGCAGCTCCAGTATCAATAATACCTGTAACCTCAGAAGAACTGCCTATCCCGACAACCAAATCGAAACTATTTGCATCACTAATTCTCTTCTCTTCCTTTTGGATCAACTGAGTTGGTCTTGCATTCACCTTCTCTCCTAGAATCGCAGGACCAGATGTTATCACCTTTCTTGCTTCATGTACCTGTGTTGCCTCAACCTGGGAAACCACCTTATCATGGTTACAAGTGCAAGTCATAATAACAGTCTTCACTACTCCTGGCTTGTCAAAAGCTACCTCCACAGCAAGTACTCTGTTATTCTCTACAGTCGCAGGGAATTTACCCTTTGCACTTTTTTGGAAGGCGCCGACCAGATCAACAAGAGTCTTCTCTAACCTCTTTTGCGATTTCTCAATGCTATCAAACCTCTGGTCATTCTTGGTTTGATTCCGCTGTGCTTCTGCCCAGAACCTCTCTGATCTCTCCAAGTGAGCTCTAATCTCCTGATCAGCGTTTCACGGTGCACTAGTAGGCAGAACCAGAAACTGCTGTGTTGGACCCTGCTGAAACGGACCCTGTCGAAACGAAGCCTGCTGAACTGGAACCTGTTGTGCCGGAACCTGCTGTGGTGCATTCTCATAGAAGTTACCTCCATAGGATAAACTGGAACGATCGGGGTTGAAGGGTTGCACCTTAGTAGCACCTGCATTCATTCCCGAATTTGGTTGCCAACCACCACGCTGCATGTTTTGCACCAACAAATAATCTCCGGAGTTGGGTTCTCCCCCATAGTCTAAGGAAGTCTACACATACTAGCACCATGGTCTACCTCTAGTTCCCTTAAGCTGGGAGATGGCAGCAAGCTTCTCAAAAGCCTCATTCAATGCAGTCGGAGATGCCGTGATTATAGAGCCATCCACAGTCATATCCACCATATTCTGTGCTTCCCAGTCGAGTCCCTCATAGAACTTGCAGCATAAATCCATCTCACTCAACCTATGGTGAGGGCATTGAGAGAGCAAGTTCAGGAATCGCTCCCTGGCCTCATAAAAACTCTCATCACTCATCTGCAAGAACTTCTCAATCTGCACTCGAAGCTGCCTAGTCTTCTCCGCTGGATAGAACTTGTTCATAAAGGCCCTGTATAGATCATCCCAAGTAGCCAGAGAACCTTCAGGTTGATTCAATATCCAGCTCTTTACTTTATCCTGCATACACATGGGAAAAACCTTCTTCCGTATTTCCTCATCAGAAACCATTACTCTGCCTACAGTAAGCGGAATCCTAGCAATCAGCCCCTCGAACTCCTTGAGAAACCGGATAACATCCTCATTAGCAATCCCATAATACTTAGGCATGTCATGGAAGTGATGAGACTTGATCTCCATGTTTCTAGCATTGTTAGAGAGCACAATAGTTGATCCCCCAGCCTTAATTTCACCAGGCTGCATATAGGTCCCATAAGTGATCACAGGGGCCTCAACAGCACCGTTGACTCTGGGAGTATTCTCGTTGATGTCACCCATTTGAACAGCTGTTAATTTATGTCTTCGAAGCTGATGGTAGTGTCTATCGATCTCAGGTACTAGAGGTTGCAAAGGTGTTCCTTGCGATCTTGTACCGGGCATAAACCTGCAAATAGTTCCTCCACAAAATCAAAAACCTCGAAAAATCTTAGTTTCTATTAGTGCAGAAATCGCAGGTGGGTAAAAAAAAGCAAATAAAATATCACACTCACACGCTACAGTAGGAATTAATTCCCCGGGAGCGGCGCCAAATTTGATAAGCTCAAATTATACTCTAAAAAGCAATTAGAGATTAGGCTGTAATTGCAGACTAAAGCCTAACTCGTGATCGATCTCCAGGGAATTAATCAAGCTACGCAGCAGTGGGAGTAAACAGATACTTGCCAGTAACAGTTTGATTGATGGTTTTGTATACTTCTAACTAGATTGACAAAAGCTGAGATTACGATTAACAATGAGAGAAAGATGAATACAGTAGCAAGATCCAATTATGCTAATTCGAACTAGGGAAAACACTCATATTTGTCACACGGTTGTTGTATAGTAAATCAATCAACTCGATTCATGATCCTTAAACATGAACAATTTAGTGAATTTAATACGGACTTATCGAATTGAAGGTTTTTATGAAGATTTTATACGAGACTAACCTATATGAGTGATTTGATAAACCCTAGAACGAATATGCATAATCTTCACATACTACTGTCTTCAAAGGTGTTTCGCTACTCATAATAGATAATTGCATATAGAGATTCATGGTAATAATCATACGAAACATAGATGAGAAACTCACATGCAATAACATACAGTTCAATCGATAAAGTTAAAGAACGAATTGTAAAGGAGAAAGCAATAGAGAAATAAATACCAATAATCCTGATGAGTAAAATCAATGAATAACTAAGCTCCAATGATGTCTCAATGTTAATGTTTGAATCTAGGAGCCTTTTTCAAAAACTAGGTTAAAAGAAGTATATCAAAAGAAAAAACAAAATCTAAACTAATAAGGAAAACAAATTACGAGATCAAGGCTATTACCATGCGTAGCTTCCTTTGTCGATTATATATCCATTTCAAATTCTCGCATGTAGATTGAATCCCCACTTGTGGCGCCTTACTTCAAAACAGGGGAGCCATTCGCAAAATCTCGCCACAAGGATCGATTTCCTGGCGAAACCTTCCCGCAATTCCTAAGTACAAGCTCAGAAATCTCATCACAAGTGATCGAATCCCTCACATGGCGAAAGCTGCTAAGCAACTTGTTCTCATTTAGCTCAAAAGATGTCGATTCCTGCAAAATGTAAACAAAACACCAAAGCGTAAAAACGAACTAAAAAGACTATAAAACTAAAGACAAAAACTCACAAAGACCGCTAAAAAGAACCAAATGAGACGTTGGAATATTGTCTCATCACTTCTCAAAAGCTTCTATGAGCTTGTGTGCAGCTTGTTTGACAAAGTCCTTATGCATCAGGGTAGCAAAAGAGTACTGCTTTGTTGGGAACATAGCATGGACATAGTTCTCCTAGTCAAACGCTCTAACTCTTCTCAATTGGTGATCAGTCACCTTTGTTAATTCAGTTAGATCTGAGATTCTAATCTTTCGCCACTTTCTGAAACACTTGAGGTGTTTCTTGTGAGTGTGATCTTTGATGAATTGAAGCAGGTCTTCTGTTGAGAATGCAAAGACCTTTCGCACACTTGTTTGACACAAGGATGATCATGACAAAAAGGATGATGATGATGCCCCT
Organism: Plantago major; assembly: GCA_026545765.1. Taxonomy (NCBI): domain Eukaryota; kingdom Viridiplantae; phylum Streptophyta; class Magnoliopsida; order Lamiales; family Plantaginaceae; genus Plantago; species Plantago major. The sequence goes on from CM048841.1 coordinate 44,900,361, forward strand.
GTACCAGGGACAGGAGGGATTGCACAAGGTAATAATACCTCAGTTGCTGAAAAGTACACTGAGAGGACTTCACAAAATTCCCCTCCTCAGAAGTATACACATCCATCTCCCCAACAAAAAGACTCTACTGAACAAGTAGTTGAGCACTCTGAGGACAACACTCAGAAAATATTGGATGCACAAGCCAGAGTTGCTCATCTTAAACAACTGTTGGAGTAAGAACAACAACTAAATCTTCAACTGGAAGAGAAGATAGCTGACTCTAAAGCAAAGCTCCAAAAGATTTGAAGATCAAACAATTAAGGAAATGGAAGCTTATGCTGAAATGAAAGAACTCCAGCTTGCCTTTCAGGCAATTCTTTGAGAATTAGAATCTTGAGCAAGTATCTGAAGAAAAGCATGATGCTAAGTCTGCATTACAAAAAAATGTACCATCCTCCTCTCTGAAAGGAAAGAAGCCCATCTTTGAGATGGTTGCTGGGCTAGAGAATATTGATGAAAATGCCCAAGAGGATGAAGATCACTGGGATGAAGACTCAGATGATAAAGAAGACAGAACCTTGGCAGAACATGCAAATGTTCACTTGGGAGTTTCTCACTTAAAGAGAAAACTGATAGCTCCTCAAAGCTTCAGTAAAACACCAAATCTCAACTCCCATGATTACATGGCCAGATACCAGGTTCTGGCAACTCTAAGAAAGGAGTTGTCTCATCAAAATGAAGAAGTAATTGCATTAGTCCCTGCTGAAATGAAGAAGTTCACTGAGTTAATCACTCAGAGAACAACAAGCTTGGTCATTACTCATAGAGACCTAGGCATGGTGAGGGATGATGAAAATAATCTTGTTGAAAAAGCCCTTAATGAGGCTAGCTATGCTGCTCGAAAAGTTGATGCTACTCAAGGTCCTCTGGCAGAGCTCACTGATAAGGACACTGGACTTATCAAATAGAATCAGGAGCTCAAGGCTGAAATTTAGAAGTTGGTTGCTGCTTACAATTATCTACAAGGAAACTTTGAGTCTCTCTCAAAATCCTTTGTGGCACTTAGTCAATCAACAATGACTAAGGGGGAAAGGTATCCAAGACAAGGGGAATTCTGGTGCTCAGAAAGGAAGAGGAAACAAGAAGAAATCTTCCCAACCACCACTCAGAATCAATGAGCCCTCCTCAAATCAAGATACTTTACAAGTAGTAGTTATTTCCCAGCAACCTTCTGAACAAACAATAACAACAAGGGCCAGAGCACAAAGACCTCCAAGGAGTACCAAGGCTCCAAGGAGAAGACAAGTAAGAGGGATTGAAGAGTCTTCTGAAGAAGAAGAAGAAGAAGAAGGAGGAGGAGGAGGAGGAGGAGGAGGAGGAGGAGGAGGAGGAGGAGGAGAAGAAGAAGAAGGAGGAGGAGGAGGCCAAATCAAATCCCAGGGCAATGAAGAAGGCTGCAAAATTCTCACAAGAATTAATTTTGATGATGATGATGAAGAGACTGATGAAGATGAGCTCCTCTTCACAGAATAAGGAAAAGGGTTGATAGCCTATCTGAGCCCATAGCAGCTAAAACACCCTCTGTAAATACCAAGTCAATCCAGGGTGGTTCTTCAAGCAATCCCCCAAGGGAGAATTCAAGACAAAGGAGGAACAGGCTAAGAGCTGAACAAAGAAAACTTCAACTACCACTCAGGCCTGAAGAAGCCAAGATTGAGTATGTGAAGACCAACAATGACACCTCTGTCTACAGGTGCATTAATCAGAAGAATGGTTACTGGATTCTAGAACTCAAGCACTTACTGGTAAACAAAAAATTTCCAGAACCAACCCATAAACAACTCATGGCATGGAGAAAAGACAAGCCAGAACTGATAAATCCAAAGCATGTCAAAGCATGGCTGGATTTTGAAATCTCCAAAAGAACTGAAGCCATGGAACATGACCTCTCCTTTGAATGTCCTTATGGGAAACCAGATGATGTGCACAGAATTCCCAAGATGACTGGAACAGGCACAAGGCCAAGACTTGATGTGGAACCCTTTAAGTCATTCTACATGACTGAAGATTAATACAATGGTGACATCAGATATCTGAGGATTATATATGAATACTTCAAGCTATCAGATATCAGAATTGAGCATGCTTGGCAATGGGGAAAGAATTTATGGGTCAAACATTTTACCAAGAAGAATCCCACCAAATCATACAAAGAAGTCTGTGGTTATGCCAGAGAAAATGAGATGTTAGTCAGAACTTTTCTCTATGACTACTCAGATGATATCAAAAGATTTGGAGATAGGGAGTATGCAAATTCACTACAAAAATATCCTGTTTTAGCGACGGAACTATCCATCGCTAAAACAGTGCCGATCCATCGCTAAATCCGTAGCGACGGATAAGTCCCATGTCCCCAAACCATGCGTCACAAATTTTTTGGCGACGGATAATTATTCCGTCGCCAAATAACGACGAACTGGCGACGGATTAATCCGTTGACCAGTCCGTCCGAATTGGCGACGGATTACTTATCCGTCGCCAATTAGTTACGGAATTTAGCTAAATCCCACCACTAATCCGCCCTTAATTCGTGTGATATTTAGCGACGGTTGCTAAATTCCATGGGCTAATTCGCCCTTAGTTCGTGAATTTAGCGACGGATTTGATTCCGTCGCTAAATTCACTGTTTTTAAAAAAAAACATTTTGTATTTTAATTTCCTGTTTCACATTTCACCTGTTTTTTCAGATAATATAATCATACATAGTATACCCGAAACAATTAAATTTCATTAATATACCTGAAACAATATAAATTATCCATATCGAAGTCTAAAGTATGCAAGCACAAGTAGCTAGAAGATGAGATAGTGTCAAAGTATATATGTAGCATAAACAACATAAGTCTGATGTAACTAAGAATCGGGAGGAGGCGGTGGGTGGTACTGGGAAGAAGTGTTGAACATCTGGGTCAAAGCGTTCATCCGCTGAGCCATACGAGCCTATTCCTCAAGCACTTGCTCGTAAGTTGCCATGGTCGCAGCTATTTCCTCGTGGAGAGGAGTCATCATCTCATGAACCTGGTCCTGTGTGAAGACATTAGATCGTGATCCTCCCTGGGACACTAAGAACCTACTAGAACTCATAGCAGGGCCCAAACATCCCAGTCCATATGTTCGACCCTTGTTGTCCACTGGGTTGATGTCAAAGAAGATTTGGTCTTGCTCTTCAATTGACAACTCATGAACGTCGATCATCCTCTCATCCATCCTCCTCTCCACCTCACTCTGCAATAGTAAAGTGCATACGAAATGAGATGCAATTTTAGGAAGCACTTTAAAATACACAAATACAAATGTTAACCTTAAGAAAGAAACGTACCGCAATACGCTCGGCCCTCACGTCAGTCCAAATGCCATTCTTCAGCTTAGCCTTCTTGAAGTGGTATAGAGCACTCTCTGGCTGTCCTCTATTGGCCTAAAAAACATATGTGCAAACAAGTAGTTAGTTGATTGAAATGAAAGCGAAAAATCTGTTATGTATCATATTCCAAGTTATAAACAACATATTTACTAACCTCCATCACGCGATCTGTAACAACAGCTCGCGACCCATAATGATGTCTGGCAGTGCCCGTACCATCTCGCGATTCAGTTAAACGGTTTTGTCTGTGCTTGAAAGCTTGATCCTGGACAAAGGGATCCTTCCAGTACTCCTCCCAAAGTGCCCACTCCTCATCCCCCACCCAAGTTGGTTGTCTGCGTGTCTCCTTCATTTTGTAAACCATTTTCCTATAGATGTCTGATCCTAAAGTCTCGGAAACAGAGTACAACTGGGGCACCAGGGCATTGGGAATGTAGTAGTCTTTCTACAACTATTCCATTCAAAGTAAAAATTACACAAGTTTAAAGAAAGATAACAATTTAAATATAACACCAAGTTTAGTGGCTAACATACCACTCAAATTGTGTGCAATAAGTTCATGAATAAACACCAACATATCACCCAAATTTAGTGGCTAACATACCACTCAAATGACACAACAAGTTCATGAATGGTGACTAACATATCAAACCAAGCTTAGTGGCTAACATACCACTCAAATTGTCCTAAAATTGACTAACACAATGGTGACTAACATATCACCCAAGTTCAGTGGCTAACATACCACTCACAGATATAGTGGCTAACATACCACACACATTAACACAATGATTAAAAGAACAAATAAAGCATTCATTGTAACATTTAAGCTTACCCGCAACTCATCAAAGTAAAAGTGCTTCATCCGGTCCGAGATGTTTGTACACTTCTCGCCTCCATGTCCCGGCACCTCCCTCCTGCCCCAAAAGATTTTGCCGAGTTTATCCGAAGCAGACGGTGTCCAAAACCTGTTATCAATGAGACAAACAAGAAACGAATATTCATTAGTAAAATCATGTAACCTATATTTATCTTAAGTGTATGTTCTACAAATGCATAATACTTACTTGTTCTTGCCGTTGGGGAACAACACCGGCTTCCCCTGAAATGTAGCACCGTCAGTCAACATGAGATAGGGACACCCGTCAGAGGGGTAGTCACCAGGAGCATGTGACGTAGAGGCCGGTGGAGTCTCTGGAACCTCAGACTGGCTGCTGCTCCTACCAATATCATATCCGACCAGAGGACTAGTAGCTCCACTCACTGGTGTACTGCCCGCACCAGAACCCGATGGACTTCCCCTAGTACCCCTACACCCGGGAGGAAGGTATGTGGACTTCCTTTGGCGCGGCATCTGCAAGAGCATATAAGAAATTGCAGGAAATAATGTGTTAGTAAAGAATACATGAATAGGCATGTAAAACATATACATTTGACATATATTAAAGCACAAAAAGTGGGAATAATCAACAACTAAGGATATATACACATAACAACTAAGCATACAATACACACATACCCTAGTCCTCCTCGGCTATTGTTAAGTCTATAAATTGGTCTTCATGCAGGTCTATGAACTCATCATCAGCATGTACAGGCTTTCTCGCTGTTTAATCGATGACCTCTTCTTGGTACGAGTTGGTAATTGAGTCGTCCTTATCAATATACTCTACTTTGGAGCGGGCCTGTATATGCATCGTAGCCAACCAGTCTGCCTTATCGCGTTTGAGGATTGGATATTCAATAAACACCACCTGGCGTGCTTGAGTCGCCAAGATAAACGGTTCATACTTAGTACGATACCTCTTCCTATGGTTAATTTCTACCATCTGATAGAGCTCGTGTTTCCTCGTACCACTTGGAGTAGGATCATACCAGTCAACATCAAACAGAAAGGTTCTTTTCAAAGGAAACCCCGGATATTCAAGCCGCACAATTCGTCTCAGGTTCCCGTAGAAATCATACAAATCATCAGTTGCATCTTGATCTTGCCCCCTGACACACCCCCCATAATTGCTTGTGGCCATGGCGGTGTTAGACTCAATTGTGTGAAATCTAAGGCCATTTATTATGTACGATGAGAATGTGGAGACCTTTATGTTTGGTCCCTCTACTAGAGATTCTAAGTAAGGACATGTGACTTTGTTGACAGGATTTCATACATACTCCTTGAACCAATTTGCAAATTCTATTTCCAACTTCTCTTGAAGTAGTTCTTCAATTACATCATCTGCCATTGTTGGATTCTTCTCTTTGAAAAGGCTGTGGATACGATTACATATTAGATATATATAGTAGTTAGAAGTTAAAATCCATGTGTTAGCATAAGAAAGTTACTCACCGAGCATAAATCTCAATAAATTTGTCAACTTCAGCACAGTTCGAGAGGACATAATATGTGGCTGCCTTCAGCTCCTTATCCGTCAGCCATTCTGTCTTTTCTTCTCCAATAGGTCTCCCTGAGACCCTAAAAATTGAAATGGCAACGTCATCATCCTCTTGAACTTCAAATGTGTCTGCGTTTCTGGACGGCCTAGATGCCTTCGTCGGGACATGGTCCCCAAAGTAATAGGAGCAGAAGGTTGCAGCTTCCTCTCGCACGTATGCATTGTCCATCGATCCCTCAGGCTTGCCTTTGTTGCTGACATACCTCTTCAATTTCCCCAAGTATCTGTAATGTATATATATTGAGGTAAGAAAATGTAACTTGGGAAAATTCAGACTTTATAAGTAAATGATTGCCTTGATTACACACCTCTCGAATGGATACATCCATCCATACTGAACCGGTCCAGCAAGCCTCGCTTCATGTGGGAGGTGCACCGGCAAGTGCTCCATAGAATCAAAGAAGCTCGGTGGAAAGATACGCTCTAGCTTGCATAGAATCAATGGTATGTTGCTTTCAAGATTTGCTAACACTTCATCGTCAAGCACCCTTGAGCATAAATTCTTGAAAAATAAGCTCAGCTCGGTGAGAGCAATACATACAGGTTTAGGTAGCATTTCTCGAAATGCAACAGGGAGAAGCCTCTCCATGAACACATGACAATCGTGGCTCTTCATTCCATACATCTTTGTCCTCTTCACATCCACACACCGCCCCAACTTCGAGGCGTAATTGTCGGGGAACTTCAATCCCCTCACCCAATCAAATAGTTTGTTCCTAGATTCAGTGTCAATTGTGTAGCATGCCTTGGGCCACTGCCCCTTATCATTCTGCTTTGTCAACCCGGGCCTTTTACACAATGTATCCAACTCGGCTCTAGATTTAGGGGTATCCTTTGTTTTTCCGGGAATGTTGCAAATCGTGTTAAATAAGTTCTCGAACACGTTCTTCTCAATGTGCATGAAATCCAAGTTGTGACGTATAAGAAGACTGCTCCAATAAGGCATGTCCCAGAAGATGCTTCTCTTCTTCCATCCTCAATTTTTGCTAATTTTCTCGTTATGCTTCTCCGACCCAACTTCAGTCACTTTCATAAGACCCAGCCTATCTATCTCCGCAAGTATTTCTGCACCAGTAAGTTGTCTCGGGGCGCCTTTGTTCACTACTTTGTTTTTCAAGAATTGCGTCTTGTTCTTCCTGAACGTATGGTCCTTTGGTAGAAACCTACGATGACAGTCAAACCAACATTCCTTTCCGCTCTCCTTCAGTCTAAATGCATCAGTGTCTTCCTACCATGTGGACAAGCATTAAAGCCTGCGGTTTTCCTTCCAGATAGCATGGAGTACGCAGGAAAATCACTCACGGTCCACAATAGTGCTGCTCTCAAGGTAAAGTTCTTCTTCGTTGACACATCATATGCCGGGATACCATTTTCCCACAACTCAATCAGCTCCTTGATTAGGGGTTGCAAGAACACATCCAGCTTCTGTGGCGGATCATCTGGCCCGGGCACCAACACAGTCAAGAACATGAATGGTTCCTTCATGCACTCACTGCGGGGGCAGGTTGTACGGTGTCTGCATGACTAGCCAACAAGAGTACTTCCGGTCATTTCCAAACAGGTTAAAACCATCCGTACAAAGCCCCAAGCGTACATTTCTAGGCTGGGCTGCAAACTCCGGGTAGGTCTTATCGAACTGTTTCCACGCGGGTGAGTCTGATGGATGCTCCATTCTAGCCTCTTTCGGGATTACTCGCTCCTTGTGCCACCGCATTTTATCGGCACAAGCACTTGAAGCGTACAACCTCTTCAAACGAGGTGCTAGAGGGAAATACCACCTTTTCTTATGTGGGAGATTTTTCTTCTGACGTTTCTTTGCAACCCCCTCCTTGTAACGCTTGTACCGGCCCTACCACAAAACTTGCACTTCAGTAGATCTTTATCCTCCCCCCAATAGATCATGCACATATCCTCACAACAATCTATGGTTTCCATGGGCGACCCCATCCCCCGCATCTTTTTCTTCGCCTAGTAAAAGTTGGTGGGAACTAGGTTTTCTTCAGGACAAAGATCCGACATTACTTGTACCCATTCATTGAAGCTCGCTTCAGATTGCTTGCCATTAGCCTTACAACTCATTAGCCGAGCCAACAAAGACAACTCGCTGAGCCTACACCCCGAATAAATCGGCTTCTTTGCTGATTCCAGCAAGTCAAAGAATACCTGATTTGCGGGATTCGGTGGCTCCTCCACATCCCCCTCGGTTATTGGCTCCTAGGTGTCCATGAACTCTGGACCCGCAACATCATACACCATTTTCTCCATCCGTTCATGATCATAATTAGCATCAGATGTAGACGTATTCTGAGTACTTCCGATCACATTTTTCTGCTTCCTTTTATGCTTTGAGAGATGCTCATAATCCATGAACGGTGCTCGTGTCTCACCATGATAACACCATACCTCATACTCAGACACGAACCCCTTACGTTTCAAGTGCTCCACTATCGTTTCAGGAGGCAAAAATTGCTTATTCTTACATTTGTTCGCATTGCAAGGGCACTTCATCTTCCTCCCACTCAAACAAGTAGTCTGTGTAAGCGCAAAAGTGATGAAGGATTCAATCCCTTCCAGAAAACTAGACTGAATTCTGCCATTAACTATGCGACGGTACATCCATGAACGATCGGGATTCATAATTAGATGATTAGCCTGACACGTCTACAATTATTAGATTCATAACATGCATTTTACGTTAATATAATCACCAAATAGTCTCAAAACACTTAACTAAATCTTTATAATCTAGTGCATATACAAATTTATCGAATCAAAAGTACTACGTACTTACAAACATACTAACATTATACTAATTAACAATCCAAATTCACAATCAATATATCAATTGAACATCTCAAAGTTAACTAGCTAGTATACTATAGTTATCATAAACATACAATTGATCAAATTAGTCGAAATTACAAAATTCTCAAATTTGTCAACAAGGGTTTCAAAACACTCAACTAAATCTTCCTAATCCTACTACATCTCCCACCAATATCAAATTAAAAGCCCTACATACTTACAAACATTCTAACATTATACTAAAAATCCAAATTCACAATTAATATATCAATTGCAAATCTCAAATGTAACTTACTACGTAATATAAGCTAAACTAACTACTACATACTTACAATAAAAATGCAATTGCTAAAATTAATAGAAATTAACAAAATCCCCAAATTTGGCAAAGTAAGGTTTTAGCCAAAATACCTTCGATTAAGCTGAAAAAAGATGAAATTGATTGACCACACGAGCTCCTTGTCCCACGAGCTTCGAGAAGACTCCAAAATTGGCCGGAATGGTGGAGTTTTGGTCGGAAATTGGAAATGGCAAAATGAAGAAGAAAGGAGGAAGAAAGAAGAAAGCTGAAACGGAAATGGAGAAGAAGGGTTCTACCCCGATTCTATATCCATTTTAGCAACGGATCGCTATCTGTTGCTCAAATCGATTTTCTTTATTTTTTTCTTTTTTTTATTTTGGTCAACTTATTTAGGGACGGATCCGTCCCTAAATAACGACGAATAAAAATATCCGTCGCCAAATAGCGACGGATATGTTTCCGTCGCTAATTTGGCGACGGATTGAGCGAATTCGTTCAATCCGTCTCCAATCCGTCGCTAACCTAGCGATTCGTCGCTAGGTTAGCGATGGATTGTGTCCGTCGCTATCCCCCGTCGCTAAACGGGGGATTTCTTGTAGTGATTGATCCTTGGAGCAGCTGAAGATTTGAAGACTTGAAGACAAGTTAATTAGGATGTTTACATGGAACTTGGTTACTCCTGTTGTCCTAGTTAACTATGTATTTTGTATCTTGCTGATTGTGCTTTATTGTTTTATCATTGTAAAAGTTATCTGTAAACTTTACTTGTAACATATCTGATGAACCTACTCTCAGATATCAATCTATAAAAAGATAACTTGTCAGCAAAGATCACACCTTGTGATTTGGTTGATGTTTACTTTCCGCACTTAATTAAAATGAATTGAAAAGATCATAAGAAATGATTAAGTGTTGGATTGTTCCCTCTTCCAAGTTGTAAAAGGTTTTAAAGATAGTCATCGTTGACTGATCAAAAAGGGGGAAATGTGTTAGGAATGTATGTTTAGATTTTGATCACCAACCTAATGACTTATCTTATCTCAGAAAGGTGGTTAGTACTCTTGGTTCACTTGAACACTGTAAAAGAGGAAAATCACTAAGTATGTTAGTCTAGCAAATCTTGTATAGGATGTTAGGTCTTTGAATGTAATTTTTATATCTTTGAAGAAGACCAAGAAGAAGGCATCCGGCAGAATTGTTCAACAAATTTGAAGATTTGAAGACTGCACAAGATGGCTAAAGACAAAGGAAATTGGTCTCATCAGATACCTATGTCCAGATATATTAGAGAAAGAAGTGTTTCTCTATAAACAAGTTTTGCAAAAGATATCTGAGAACACAAGGTTTCTGAACGAGGAAAAGTGCCCACAGAAACCTACACTCAGATACCCTGGATAAAACTATATTTCTGGGAAACAATGTTTCAACAGGTATCTGGAGATGTGAGGGTCTCTGGAAAGGGACATGCAATGTTTCAGAAAGCGTGCATAGTTCTGTTGGTACTACAGGACAAAAAATAGTACAATGCAATAAATGCGCAGACAGAGACATCTGAACAAAAGAGGAAATCTCTGAAAAGAGACAATGTCTTCTGCAGTACTATTTTCAGATATCAATAGTTTGAATTTGAATTGAGCCTAACGGATACTATTCAAACGGCTTCAAATTCAACTATAAATATCACCACTTAGAATGCTTGAAATACACAGAACACACAGAACGAACTTACTCATTCAAGCATACAAGCCTTCAACCTAATTACTCTTTAGCTTACAGTTGCGACTAAGCTCTTGAATCCTAAGTAGCACGAAAGTTCTAAGTGTCCTGATCCTTAACAAGCATTGCTATATGTGAAAGAGTTGAATCAAAAGATCAAGTATCTGAGTTTCATTCTCCAGAACATTTAACATAGACTTGGGTCAGTAGAGAACATATCACCACACGTTGTGAAGTGTGTTAAGTGATTCTTGTTCTATAGAGTATTCCTAAATAACTGAAAAGTTAGTAAGACTACTCACCTGACAAACCATCATAACCAACACCTTAAGCGCGTGAGTATGCGAAGTACTTAGTTTGGGAAACTAAGGAATAACTCCAAGGTTCTTGAGCATAGGAAGTACTTAGTTTGGGAAACTAAGGAAATTTCAAAGGTTTACAGTATAGGAAGTACTTGGCTGGGAGCCGGGGAATAACTCAGGGGGAACACTTGGTTGGGAACTTAGTGTATTTAGGAATCGAGAGAAGATATTTTGTAAGGTGAACTCATTTATCTGTCTTAGTGGATTCCAGGTCTGAGAAAGGTCGAAGTGGATTAGTTGAAGGATTACGCCACCTTCAGATACCACTATAAAAGACGTGTTATTTACTTTCAGTAATTTACTTATTGTTCTGTTTATCCTGCTAAGTATTTAAACACATTATATCTTGTTGAGCACGTGCACTTATCACACAAAAGTCTTCCACTCTCTGAAATTAAGTATCAGATATCTGAGAAATTGTGTTTATCGACAAAAGTTGTAAAAGACTATTCACCCCCCCCCCCCCCTCCCTCTAGTCTTTTCCTTTGTCGTTATCTGGACCAACACATAGTATTTTTGCCCTTGCATGCTTTTACTTGTGTTAGTGTATTTGTATGAAAATATATTTGAATTATTTTAATTTGATTGTGTTATTGTTTTAGATGTTTATTATTTGTTTTAAAAGTCTATGTAACTTGTCAATTTGTAATATGTATGGTTATTTATTTTGTACTTTTTTTTAAAGAAGAGAAATTATTTTTGGTGTATTTTTCCTACTTAAAAATGTGATTGTTTTATCCTTTAATATGTTGGTGTAATTATTTTAAAATAATTGGAATGACCTCTCTTAAATTTATCTTTATGAATGATTAATGTGACAAGACTTCTTTTTAATTGTCTAACTTAATAGAAGTCTTTATGTGAGTGTCTTGATTGATGATTAATTTGAAGAGTCTCTTTTTAATTATCTTATTTAAATGCAAGTCTTTATGTATGTGCTTTATTGATTTATAATGTGAAGAATCACTTTTAAATTATGTAATTTGAATGTATGTCTTTTTGTGTGTGTGGCTCCCTTAAAGTTTTGTAATTAAAACTAGTGTTATTTTCTATTCATATATTTTAAAATAGAATAGTTTGGAGACTTGAGGTTTCTTTAATAAATAAAATATTTTTCTTTCTTTTTCATGTTACGGTACGAAAGGTTGCCTGTAATGTTTCATGCTATGTTTCAGCTATGTTTCGATCAACCTTCTGACTTTATTTTCATTTGTCTTTAATGTCTATTTTCATGTTACTTATGCATGTCTAGGTGTATTATTACCTATGCATGTTCAATATTTTGAGTTTAGTTATTATATTTGCATGTCTAATTGTGAGTTCAATTTAATTGCTTTAAGTGTTGCATTTTTTGTGTGTCACATTTTATTTTTGTGTACAATTGACCCTATGTGATACCAAAAACGTTTTTGAGCTTTTTCACAAGTAAAATCTGATAATTTATCATTAGTTATTGTGTTTAAATGGTGAGAAAAATGGAAAGGTCTCTCTTTAAATTGCACCTTTATTGTTGGTTTTATGTGAGTTTTAACTGCAATTTAAGTCATTTAAATTGCCATTTATTTTTAACTCTTCAACCCTTTCACCTTCCCTAAATCCACCCTATAGTTACCGTCTTTTTCAGCCCTCATTTGTCCAAAAACATTTTGGGCATTTTCTTCAAAAAAATCTTCAAGTACTATTATTGTTTTTTCCTTTCAAGTTTGTAGCTTGTTCTTGTTGCAAGTACTTTCATGGTTCTTTATCTTCCAAACCTTCAAATGTGAGTGTTCTACAAAACTATATATATGTATTATTTTCAAAACCTGAAAGATATTTTAATATCTTTTCAACTTATATATAAGTAATGCATGGTTTCCAAAACGCACGTTCTATTGCATAAAAACCAAATCACGAAAGAGTTTTAGCATGTTTCCACTAATTTTGAATGATATATATTTTTTTTATTTACATGATTGTTATTTTGTTTTGATTGACGGTTCAAAAAAGATACGTACATTTGGTTCAGGTTAATTGGCTTGTATTTTGGTCAGTTGTGTCTGGCGAGCTACTTGTCGGTTTCCTTTACCCATTCCCTTTAAATCGAGTGATAGAAGCCTTCACTGATTTAGTTGGGTCGTAGAATTCCACCCTTGTACCATGGTAGGGTCCTGACTGGATAGTTTGATCGACTATCAAGGAGACATAAGGCATGTTTTACTGAGGGGTTATAAGGAGCGGCATGAAATAATGTTTTTCTGAAAAGTATACGTTATTGAAAGTATATTGGATTTTATGTTCTTGATTTTTATTGTTATGATTTTATTGAAAACTTCACACGAAAATCTTTGAACACTCATTGAGGTTTTTCTCACACTTGTTTTTATTCTATTCCTTGTAGGTGAGATGGCGGCGAAGAATGAACGACCGATAAACTCAGGAAACTAAGTGTATAGTTGGGATTTGGAATTTTTGTCAATGAAAATATAATGTCTTTTGTGTTTTTCAAAAACTCATATCATTTCTTGTTATATTGTTTATCTTTTAAGACCAGAATGTTGGACATCATGTGGTTTTATTCGCTGAAATGTTGTCTGTAACTTCGCATGTTTCACTAAACGTTTCGTCTCTACTTTCGCCCGACGTCTCGACTTAAATTTACTCCTTTTAAAAACCTAAAAGTCTGGGCGTTACAAGTTATGAATTGCACTTGTTATCAATAATATTGCCATTCTTCTAGATAGTGGCGCCAGTATCACGCCTCCTATAAACAGGATAACAATTTCCATCAAATATAGTCCGCTCATTAAACGAATTTTGAAATTTCTGAGAACATTTATTGCCATCGTGCATGCAAGGTGAAGAAGTTGAATTCAATGGCCCGCAAGGACCATGAACCATGTACTCAGATACAACTTTGTACAGCTCCGGATTGAGATCCTCATCCGGTATCTCAGCACTGATGAAATCATCTATAGAACTTACAGACATATTTCGATCCGCTCGATCAATCCATAATAGTATATGTGCATGAGGAAGCCCGGATTTTTGAAATTCAATGGTGCAGACCACTGGAAATTTAATATAGTAATAATCAATTAAATTCAAGTTAGACATTATTTGATTAACAAATTAATAAATTAAATAAACTATATTTATAGATAGTTACCTCCGACTGCCTTGCCAAAAACGTTTTCTGTCTTCAAGTCTTTTATAAGCTGGTCCAACTTTATTTTGAAGACTCAACTCATAACATCAGGTCTATCCTCCAGTCGTAAACCCATCGATTCGACAAAGCATGTTATCTTAGGCCATTTGGAATTGCAAGTGAATGTGATGAATAGTTCGGGATATCCTATACTCTTGCATATGGCCATAGTGTCTTGGAAGTTCTGTACCATATATCTAGGACCTCCAACAAAAGAAGATGGCAGGACAAAGCGTTTACCAACATTTCCATGTAGATCGACTAGATCAATATCACCTGTTTGAATGGCATCATCAAGTGATCTATACTTATCAGACCTCAATAACAGTTGGTTCCTCATTACGAAGACAGTCTGTGTGATTCCATCATCATATAACCATCTACTATAAACTGTTGAAATAACTTTCTACTAAGCCGTATGGTCTGAGCCTCATCAACACGGTCAAAAAGCCTAAATGATAAGAACTCCTTGATTGTAAGTGTGTGCCTTACTCCTTTGGACTTATCAGAGTGCATATCTCAGTATGGTATCCATCCTCACCATATGGGAAAAGTAGGGGATACTGCATCGGAAAGTAACATGGATGCAAGCTGTTTAATTCGTCTTTATTTGGAGCTATCTGTAACTAACATTAAAGGGATGATAAAACTAAATAAATTGTTCCACAAAATAAGGCAATAGATTGTGTTTCATACTGGGACGTGTTAGATAGATATTGAGATTTTAATTAATAAATCGGTTAGTTACTTTATTAACGTGAATATAAGATATTATTTGATGAATTAGTTGCTAAAGTAGCATATAGAAAAGCAACTTGCATTTTGTCTCCCAAGTCAGTAAACGTATTATGTTGGAAAAAATAGAATGGAGATTTCTCCTTTTAAATAGGAAAAATAGAATCATGTTAGGATAGAAGAATAACAAACTCAATTGTAGAATTTTTTGATCCGGGGTATACAAATTCGATGTAGATTTTTTGATGGTAGAATTTATCCATGAAAATAGGAGGATTAAAAAAATCAATTATTTTGGGCTAGAATTTGCCACATAGGATTTTGTCCTATGTGGCATGCTTCTCCTTTGAGATAGACCACCACTGTTAGGAATATTTGTGTAGATTTTGATCAACAACCTAATGACTTATCTTAGCTCAGAAAGGTGCTTAGTACTCTTAGTTCACTTGAACACTGTAAAAGAGGAAAATCACTAATTAAGTATGTTAGTCTAGCAAATCTTGTATAGCATGTTAGGTCTCTGAATGTAATTTTTTATTTAGTTAAAGAAGACCAAGAAGGAACCATCCAAGCAAAGGAACTCATTTCCAGAAGACTGATGTTTGCTCAAGATTGCTGAAGACTAAGGAGAAAAGTCTCCTCAGATACCTGTGTCCAGAAACCCTGAGTCAACAAGTGTTTTGATTAAACAAGTTACTCAAAGGATATCTGAGTACACAAGTGTATTGAGTAAGGAACGCGTCAAGTCTCAGAAAGCTTCACGTATCCGTTGAGACAACAGGACAAAATATAGTACAATGCATTTATTGCTCGGACAGAAGTGTCTGCACAAAAGCAGAAGTCTCTAAAGAAGAAGACAAAGAACTCTGAAGTACTATATACAGATATCAATAGTTTGAATTGAATTGAGCCTAACGGATACTATTCAAACGGCTTCAAATTCAACTATAAATATCACCACTTAGAATGCTTGAAAATACACTAAAACTACACACAAACTTTCAACTTACTGAATATCTTCAAGTGATCTCTCAAGCATACAAGCTTTCTTACTACTTACCTTCTAGCTTTCTGTTGCGACTAAAGCTCTAGAACTATAAGTAGTATACAAGTTCTAAGTGTCCTGATCCTTAACAAGCATTACTATTCGTAAAGGAGTTGAATCGAAAGATCAAGTATCTGAGATTCATTCTCTAGAACACTTAACAAAGACTTGGGTCAGTAAAGAACAAGTTACCATACATTGTGAAGTGTATTAAGTAATCTTGATTCTATAGAGCTTTCTGAAATAACTGTGTAAGTTATAAAGAAGCTCACCTGACAAACTACCTTAACCACACACCAACTGGCGTGGAGTACAGGAAGTACTTAGTTTGGGAAACTAAGGAACAACTCCAAGGTTACTAAGCACAGGAAGTACTTAGTTGTGGAAACTAAGGAATAGCTCAAAAAGGTTTCTGAGTAGAGGAAGTACTTGGCTCAGATAGCTGGAGAACAACTCAGGGGAAACATTTGGTTGGAAACCAAGTGTTGCAGGAATCGAGAGATAGGATATTTGTAAGGGTACCTCATTTATCTATCTTAGTGGATTCTAGGTCTGAGAAAGGCCGAAGTGGATTAGTTGAAGGATTACGCCACCTTCAGATACCACTATAATTTGTTGTGTTATTTACTTACTGCATTTACCTTGCTTTATTCATCTTGTTAAGTATTTACACACATTTACTCTACTGAGCACGTGCACTTATCACAGAAAGTCTTCCGCTCTCTGAAAATAACTATCAGATTTCTTCACAGATATCTGAGAAACTGTGTTTATCGACAAAAGTTTTAAAGGACTATTCACCCCCCGCCCCCCTAGTCTTTTAAAAGCCCAGAGCCTTGCTGATGAACCCATTGGTAAAAATGAGAGTAGTGGGGATTATGGATCAATCAGTTCCTAATGCTGATGAGAGCTCTGATGATGATGATGAATTGGTCATCTCTCAAGTCCTACATAAATCAAAAAGGGCTAAGGTTGCTGAAAAAGCAACAAGTTCAAAGGATTCTGAAAGAAAAGAGGTATCTGAAGAAGAACCTACACCACAGGTTGCTAAACAAGCACCTATTTCAAAGGTTGCTGAGAAAGCACTCATTACTAAGGTTGTTGGAGAAGCACTTAGTACAGAGGTTGCTGAGATAGCACCTAATGATGAGACAATATTCTAACGTCTCATTTGGTCCTTTTTAGCGGTCTTTTGTTAGTCTTTGACCTTAGATTTATAGTGTTTTTGTACGTTTTTATGCTTTGGTACTTTGTTTGTGTTTTATAGGATTTTTTGTGTTATTTGTTCCCGAAGGTGAAAATCGGAGTGAAGACATTGTTTATATATCTCTGAATGAAGAGTAATTGGGCGAAGACGGAAGTGGATTCGGAGTTCGGACGAAGAATTGAGAGGCGTTTTAGCGTGACTTGCAAAAGTGATGATTTACAGAGCAGTCTAGCCATTTTGGACATAACTCTCTCATATGAAGTCCGATTTACCTGATCTTGATTACCATGGAAATATAATTCAAAGAGCTACAATTTTCGTTTTGGAAGAATTGGCAAATTCTTCCTGAAGAAAAAGATACAGACATCGCAAGTTGACTGTCAGAAAGCATCTTCGCCGCGGCGTGACATTTAGGCGCCTTGCAAGATTTCCGAGCTTATATCTTTGGGCGATTTTCTGGTCGAATTTTACTAGGATTCTACTAGTTTTTTCTCCTATAAATAGATTTCTTTCACCATAACTTCAAATATAACTTATTCTAAGCCCTATTTGGGACCTAAGAACCCTAGTTTATCATTGACATTGAGACATCTTTGGAGCTTGGTTATTCATTGATTTTATTCATCAAGACTATTGGTATTGAATTCTCCACTGCTTTCTTCTTTACAATTCGTTCTTTATCTTATTGATTGAATTGTATGTTATTGCATGCGAGCTTTTCATCTATGTTTCATATGATTATTACCATGAATCTTTGCATGCAATCATCAATTATGAGTAGCTAAACACCTTTGAATACAGTAGTATGTGAAGATTAGGCATATTCGTTCTAGGGTTTATCAAAGCACTCATATAGGTTAGTCTCGTATAAAATCTTCATAAAAACCTTCAATTCGATAAGTCCGTATTAAATTCTCTAAATTGTTCATGTTTAAGGATCGTGAATTGACGACTCACGATTTCTCCAGTATAATATTTTCTAAGAACAATTGGTTGAATCGAATTGATTGATTTACTATACAACAACCGTGTGACAAATATGAGTGTTATCCCTAGTTTGAATTAGCATAACTGGATCATCACTACCGTGTTCGCTTTCTTTCTCTGATCAAAACCAGTTTATCTGTTTTCTGTTTTAATCTATGTTTTAGAAGTACAAAAACCCATATCAATCTGTTTTCACAAATAATTGATTTCTCTCAATCGTTGTGGTAGCTTGATTAATTCCTTAGCGAACGACTCTGTAGTTTAGCTTTGTCTGTCTATAGAAACTGCTTACTACTTGGTTTTCTAAGTAATAATTTGAGCATATCACCTAGGTCCAAGGAATCTGGACAAGACACACTCAAGCTGGTAGAAGAAGCTTTGAGGAGTGGTGATATAGTGATGGAGGATTCTGACATTGCCTCCACACTATACAAAAGGATCAGGATGAGCCGCACTTAATTCACCTTCCAGATCCAATTCACATGATTCACCAGATGATAATGAAGCCTTGGTGAATGAATTGCAGTTTGACATACCAGCACTTCTGATTGCTGAATAAAATCCTGCAATTGAGTAGTTTCCCCAACTCAATGAGAGGGATCAAACTGAGACCCCTACTCAAAAATATCACCTGAGGGAGAAGCGGGTCCCACACTCAGGAAAGGTATGAAGTACCTGAAACTTCAAACAAAGAAGCTGGAATGGAACAACAAGACCAATGCATAGAAGGGTCACAAGTTCCAGAGACAAATCAGCTTGACACTGCTCAGGTAGTTGAATGGTTTCAATCTCTACTTGGTGCGTATTAATCTTGTTAGTTAATGAAATTTCTTTGTTACAGGCTGAATTAGAAACACAATATCAAGAGGAAGCTGCAAAGCTTGCCTCAGAATCTGAGAAGGAGACTTCCATAGCCCCACCACTTAAGGAACAAGAGCCTGTCTCCCAGGTAGAAGATAGTTCCTTAAGATATAACATCTCAGATATGTGCTTTATACACTTGACTGATATTCTTAAGTGTTTGTTTCTAATAGGCTCCAACTGAGAAAGAAGAAGATAAGGTAGAAATGCCAGAAAAGGACCCAGAAACTGTCAAGGCTTCTGAATAAAATGTCATTGAGCCTTTTAGTGTGAAGGTATATAAAAATCAGTGATAGACATTCTTCATTATGGGTTAATATGAATTCTTCTCTAATTACTCAATACATTCTACTTACAGGCTCATTCAGAAGTAGAAGTGCAAGGGGAAAGAGTTGCGACATCCCCTGCACCCATGGAAATTGATGAAGCCCCCAAGGGAACATCACCAGAAACTGAGAAAGTTTCTGAGAAAAATGATTCTAAGCCTCCTATTGAGGAAGTAAGTGAAAAACTCAGAGATCATTGAAGCTTAATTACATAAATTCTTTCATGACAATTTCCTAAGTATTGTGATAATTTTAATTCTCAGGTTCAAGCATAAAGAAAGGTTGATGAGGACCAGACTTCCAAGTCTCCACCTCACAACAAGATATCTGAGGAACCCCCTGCCTCAGTAGTACAAATCTCTGAGCCTGATGTACTTATTCTGGTAACTCAGAAACCTAACTACACTAGTACTCAGATATCTACACAAGTTTTGAATCTAACTCAAAACTCTTTCATTCAGGCTCAAACAAGTGTGCCAAAGGTCTTTGCATTCTCAACATAAGACCTACTTCCATTCTTCAAAGACCACACTCTCAAGAAACACCTCAAGTGTTTCAGAAAGTGGCAAAAGCTCAGAAGCTCAGATCTGACTGAATTAACAAAGGTGACTGATCACCAATTGAGAAGATTCGAAGCTTTTGACTTGGAGAATTATGTCCATTCTACGTTCCCAACAGAGCAGTACTCTTTTGCTACTCTGATGCATAAGGACTTTGTCAAAGAAGCTGCACACAAGCTCATAGAAGCTTTTGAGAAGGCTGATGATCAGACCAGAATGGAGATGGCATTCAAGCCTCCATTGCCTAATTCCCTACAGTGCATACCTCTGAACAAGAGGAAGTGAATGGGCAATTGGTCACACTTCCTGAAGTGATCAATCTGGTTTCTGAAGATGAGGAGGAAACAAATGAGAATAATTTTGAAGAACATCCTTCTGATCATCACAAGGATGATGATGACAAAAAGGATGATGATGATGATGATGATGATGCCCCTGCACCAGGGACAGGAGGGATTGCACAAGGTAATAATACCGCAGTTGCTGAAAAGCACACTGAGAGGACTTCACAAAATTCCCCTCCTCCATCTCCTCAGAAGTATACACATCCTTATCCCCAACAAAAAGACATTACTGAACAAGTAGTTGAGCACTCTAAGGACAACACTCAGAAGATATTGGACAAACCAGAGTCTCTCAACTCAAACAATTGTTGGAGGAAGAACAACAGCTAAATCTTCAACTGGAAGAAAAGATAGCTGAATCCAAAGCAAAGCTCCAAAAGATTGAAGATCTTACCATCAAAGAAATGGAAGCTGATGCTGAGATGAAAGAACTCCAGCTTGTTGTTAAGGCAATTGCTGAAGAATTAGATACTGAGCAAGTATCTAAAGACAAGCATGATGCTAAGGCTGCATTACCACAAGATGTACCATCCTCCTCCTCACTGAAAGAAAAGAAGCCCATCTCTGAGATGGTTGTTGGGCTAGAAAATATTGATGAAAATGCCCAAGAGGATGAAGATCACTGGGATGAAGACTCAGATGATAAAGAAGACAGAACCTTGGTAGAACATGCCAATGTTCACTTGGGAGTTTCTCACTTAAAGAGAAAACTGATAGCTCCTCAAATCTTTAGTAAGATACCAAATCTCCACTCCCATGATTACATGGACAGATATCAAGTTCTGGCAACTCTAAGAAAGGAGTTGTCTCAACAAAATGAAGAAGTCATTGCATCAGTCCCTGCTGAAATGAAGAAGTTCACTTAGTTAATCACTTAGAGAACAACAAGCTTGGTCATTGCTCAGAGAGACCTAGGCATGGTAAGGGATGATGAAAATACTCTTGCTAAAAAATCCCTCAATGAGGCTAGCTATGCTGCTGGAAAAGCAGATGCTATTCAAGGTCCACTGGTAGAGCTCACTGATAAGGAAACAAGAATTATCAAACAAAATCAGGAGCTCAAGGCTGATCTAGAAAAGTTGGTTACTGCTTACAACTATCTTTAAGGGAACTTTGACTCCCAATCAGAATCTTTTGTGATTCTTAGTCAGTCAACAATGACTAAGGGGGATGGATCTCAAGGTGCTCAAAGAGGAAGAGGAAGAGGAAACAAAAGAAAATCTGAACAACCACCTCTCAGAATTAATGAGCCCTCCTTCAGTCAAGCTGCTACTCAGATAGTAGCAACAACTCAGTAGATTCCTGAACAAGGAATGACAACAAGGGCCAGATCACAGAGACCTCCAAAGGGAACCAAGTCCCCAAGGAGATGACATGTAAAAGGGATTGAAGAGTCTTCTGGAGAAGAAGAAGAAGAAGAAGAAGAAGAAGAAGAAGAAGAAGAAGAAGAAGAAGAAGAAGAAGAAGAAGAAGAAGAAGGCCAAATCAAATCCCAGGGCAATAAAGAAGGTTGCAAATCTCCCACAAAGATTAATATTGATGATGATGATGATGATGATGATGATGATGATGAAGAGACTGATAAAGATGAAGCTCCTCTTCACAGGAAAAGGAAAAGGGTTTATAGCCTATCTGAGCCTATTGTTGCAAAGCAATTGGCAGCCAAAACACCCTCTGGAGATACCAAGTCTATCCAGGGTGGTTCTTCAAGCAAACCCCCAAGAGAGAATGCCAAAACAAGAAGAAAGAGGAGAAGAGACACTCAATTTGGCAGGGCTGCACTTGAAAAACCTGCTGATGCCCTGATTGAATATGTCAAGACTGACAATAGTCAAACCTCTTACAGATGCATTCACCAGAAAAATGGTCATTGGATTTTGGAACTAAAGCACCTGCTAGTAAATGAAAAATTCCCAGTTCCTATATGTGAACAACTTATGGCATGGAGAAAAGACAAGCCAGTTTTGATAAATCCAAAATATGTCAAAGCCTGGCTGGATTTTGAAGTCTCCAAAAGAACTGAAGCCATGGAAAAGGACCTCTCCTTTGAATGTCCTTATGGGAAACCAGATGATGTGCACAGAATTCCCAAGATGACTGGAACAGGCACAAGTCCAAGACTGGGTGTTGAACCTTATGAGTCATTCTACATGACTAAGGAACAATATCTGGATGATATTGAATATCTGAAGATCATTTATGAGTATTTCAAACTCTCTGATCTCAGAATTGAGCATACCTGGGTATGGGAAAGATATATGTGGGTGAAGCACTTTGCAGAAAGAATCCCACCAAGTCCTACAAAGAAGTCTGTGGATTTTCCAGAAACACAGAAACGTTAGTCAGAACACTGCTTTATGATTATGCTGATGACATCAAAAGGCTTGGAGTTAGGGAATTTGCCAATTGACTCATAGAGGTTGCTGAAGACTTGAGGTTCCTGAGAATCTGAAGTGTTTTTGAAGACTTGAAGACTTGTCATTTAGAATGTTTACTTGGAGCATGGTTACTCCTGTTGTTCTATTTGATTAAGTAGTTTTTGTGATTTTGCTGATTGTACTTAAATGTGTTTTATTCTTTGTAAAAGTTATCTGTTAACTTTCCTTGTAACATATCTGATGAACCTACTCTCAGATATCATTCTATAAAAAGATAACTTGTCAGCAAAGATCACACCTTGTGATTTGGTTGATGTTTACATTCTGCACTTAATTAAATGAATTGAAAGGATCATAAGAAATGATTAAGTGTTGGATTGTTCCCTCTTCCAAGTTGTAATAGGTTTTAAAGATAGTCATCGTTGACTGATCAAAAAGGGGGAAATTTGTTAGAAATATCTGTGTAGATTTTGATCAGCAACCTTATGACTTATCTTTGCTCAGAAAGGTGCTTAGTACTCTTAGTTCACTTGAACACTGTAAAAGAGGAAAATCACTAATTAAGTATGTTAGTCTAGCAAATCTTGTATAGGATGTTAGGTCTCTGAATGTAATTTTTTATTTAGTTAAAGACGACCAAGAAGGAAGCATCCAAGCAAAGGAACTCATTTCCAGAAGACTGAAGTTTGCTCAAGATTGCTGAAGACTAAGGAGAAAAGTCTCGTCAAATACCTATGTCCAGAAACCCTGAGTCAACAAATGTTTTGATTAAACAAGTTACTCCAAGGATATCTGAGAACACAAGTGTATTGAGTAAGGAACGTGTCATGTCTCAGAAAGCTTCACGTATCCGTTGAGACAACAGGACAAAATATAGTACAATGCATTTATTGCTCGGACAGAAATGTCTGCACAAAAGCAGAACTCTCTGAAGAAGAAGACAAAGAACTCTGAAGTACTATATACATATATCAATAGTTTGAATTTGAATTGAGCCTAATGAATACTATTCAAACGGCTTTAAATTCAACTATAAATATCACCACTTAGAATGCTTGAAAATACACTAAAACTGCACACGAATTTTCAACTTACTGAATATCTTCAAGTGATCTCTCAAACATACAAGCTTTCTTACTACTTACCTTCTACCTTTTTGTTGCGACTAAAGCTTTAGAACTCTAAGTAGTATACAAGTTCTAAGTGTCCTGATCCTTAACAAGCATTGCTATTTGTAAAGGAGTTGAATCAAAAGATCAAGTATCTGAGATTCATTCTCTAGAACATTTAACAAAGACATGGGTCAGTAAAGAACAAGTTACCATACATTGTGAAGTGTATTAAGTAATCTTGATTCTATAGAGCTTTCTGAAATAACTGTGTAAGTTATAAAGAAGCTCACCTGACAAACTACCTTAACCACACACCAACTGGCGTGGAGTACAGGAAGTACTTAGTTTGGGAAACTAAGGAACAACTCCAAGGTTACTAAGCACAGGAAGTACTTAGTTGTGGAAACTAAGGAATAGCTCAAAAAGGTTTCTGAGTAGACGAAGTACTTGGCTCAGATAGCTGGGGAACAACTCAGGGGGAAGCATTTGGTTGGGAACCAAGTGTTGCAGGAATCGAGAGATAGGATATTTGTAAGGGTACCTCATTTATCTATCTTAGTGGATTCTAGGTCTGAGAAAGGCCGAAGTGGATTAGTTGAATGATTACGCCACCTTCAGATACCACTATAATTTGTTGTGTTATTTACTTACTGCATTTACCTTGCTTTATTCATCTTGTTAAGTATTTACACACATTTACTCTACTGAGCACGTGCACTTATCACAGAAAGTCTTCCGCTCTCTAAAAATAAGTATCAGATTTCTTCACAGATATCTGAGAAACTGTGTTTATCGACAAAAGTTTTAAAAGACTATTCACCCCCCGCCCCCCTAGTCTTTTACTTTGCCGTTATCTGGACCAACAACCACTTTTAAAATATATATATATGGATTGTATCTTGCTCCCTAAGTCACAATTCTCTTATAAATAAGAGATCTTGGTTAGGGTTTCATAGTTAGAGATGGATTAAGTCAAAAACGACTCAATCAAACTCCCTACTACCAAATTGTAGGTTAAACCCAAATTCCGGATTAAACTATTGAGGCCCCGGTACTTAAAGAGAGGAATCAAGAGATCAATGAATATTGTAATCCCAAGCTATCAAATAAAAAATGTTTCATGTTTCCTTTGCCTCTTTTAATGTCTATTTGCATGTTATGAAAATCCATGGCTAACAAATTGGCACGCCTAGTGGGACGATTTTCACTCTTCATCTCCACTCGATAAAGATCCATGTTCGTAGAATTTCATGGAGGCATGCTAAATCACCTTGTGGGGCATGTCAAGTTCTCCATCAAGTTTTCGAGACCAAGTTGCAACTGCCATCAAGTCTCTACAACTAGTCTCGAGGGGGCATTTGTAGACACCGAAAAATTCACAAATTTGTGGTGTCTTAGATTAGATATTTTTATATTTAGAGATAATTATCACAAACATATGTGATAATATTTATAAGATATGGATAGTATCAAATCTTACCCATTTAGAGACCATCTAGTTTTGAGATAAAAAATATCTCTAAGATTATGATAAGATTGAATCTTACTCCCCAAGTCATAATTCTCTTATAAATAGGAGATCCTGGTTAGGGTTCATAATTAGAGATGGATTAAGTCACAAACGACTCCATCAAACTACCTACTACCAAATTGTAGATTAAACCCAAATTCCAGATTAAGCTGTTGAGGCCCCGGTACTTAGAGAGAGGAATCAAGAGATTAAGGAAAGTTGTATCCCAAGCTATCAAATAAAATTTCCATGTTCCATGTTTTCTTTGTCTCTTTTAATGTCTATTTGCAGGTTATGAAAATCCATGGCTAACAAAGTTATCCGTTTCTTCAGAGACTTTATGATTTAGTTTTGTTAAAGAATCGGTTATAATAGTTACCTTATTCATGTGAGCACCGCATGCCATATTCACTAGTGAACTCTAAGAAACTGTTTTGGAAGCGGTTAAAATTCTATTTTAATCGAGTTATCCTTCTTATCCTGTTTGTCATGCGGTTTTAATCGCATTGAACAGTACCCGGTTTTAATCCACCTACTATTCACAAATCAATTAAATTTTATCTTTCTACCAACTATTTTTATCTCACTTTACTTTTTCATTTATTATAACAACATCTAACCAATCAAACAATATTAAAAACTCTTACACACACATCACTTCACTCTTACACACCATATATAACTACCATATAAAACTTTAATTCCATCCAAACACAATTTTCAAAACCCAATTATAATTCAGTTACTATTCATGGTTAAAACCCAATTAAAATTTGATCCATTTTAATCGCTTTCCAACCAACCACTAAATCTTTCACAAACTCGTAACCGCAAGAAAAAAATTCCTTTTAACTTTTTTTATCCCACCAACCTTTTATGTTTTATGGTGGTTATGGGTTCGCTGGAGGATGCCAAGGGGAGACCAACTCCGGTCTCTAATTGAATAGACCGTGTGTATGAGTAAATTATAGACCATGTGAATGAGAACGAGCCACATGACTTAAAGAATAATTTTAAATTCATTTTCCAAGTGATGCTTATTGTGAGCCACAAGGTCTATAACTTACTCATAGACCTGGTTGATGGTGCAAAAACGTTGTCTGAGTTAAGCACCGCTCAGAGTTTCCTACTACAACGTAGCAATTTGAATTTATAATTGCCAAGATCTTTTGTCAAAACAAAACAGGGTAATTAGTGAAAGTTGATCCGAGTGTCGGTCTCTTATAGGAACAACAATAGTATTGCCTCAAGCAGAAAGACTTGATTTATTACTTAAAGATATGAAACATAGCAGATCAACAATAAACTTAATTATGAACTAGCAAATATACACGTATACTCGCATGCAAATTGCAGTGATGGTAAAACCAATAACAAAATAAAATAGCTAGTGGATGATATTTTCAAGTGTCATATATTATACCTTTATTTGATCATGTACTATGTAACTATACAATTAAAACACAATACAAAACCTCATGTATAAATGCTCAAGAGTTAGTGTGTGATGTGCACAGGTTAGTGGATGAGAGAATTGATGTACACAAGTTAGTGGATGAAAGGATTAATGTCACACCCCAAAACCAATTCAATTTGGCTTGACCGGCCGTCTATCGTGAGATGGGCTCACGCCAAGACGAAGGCTTCCTTTAATCCTCATATCGTTAACAATATCTCAGAGTGGTATAAATAGAGCATCTAAAATCCCATAAAGTAATTACAACAATTACAAAACCTCAAATGATCACAACAATTCCAATACTACAAGTATATCTTATACAGTACAATTCTCAGTGTACGCCACAATTACTCCACAGTCTTCACTTAAATCCAGCATCAGTCAATCTGCCACAACTCCGATGTAACTTCGTCAAATAACTTACAGAATATCTGAAAGGGGTGGGTAAGGGTGAGCAACAATGACACTTCTTCCGGATCAAGCAGAGTATTTCAAACATACATATATATCAATATGCTTACATATCCAAAATAAATTGTAAAACCCAGGAATTTATTTTACTTTTCTTTTTACTGTAATTAATTTAATAATTTAATATTATGTATTTTCCTAAAAGTATTTGAAGTACAATTCTAAAAGTAGTGGGAAAGGGTGGTTTCCTTATTTGGGTTTTTCCCTAGCCTATACAAGTGTTCCCTCAGCTCAATTAATTTAGAAGAAACCTAATTCTTTTTCTAGCTCCTGAACGCCGCTGCCTGCATTGTTGATCTTGGTAAGCTACCATTTTCTTCTCAGTACCTTTATTGTTCTGGACAGTCTGCTTGATTCATTCTGTATCCTTTCTAGCTACCATGTACCAATTTCCACATTAATTACATAGTGATGTATGGACTATTGTTTGTGCATGATTGTGTTTTTCTCTCTCCAATTGCAATTCACTCACGCCACTTTGATGTTCCTCTCCAATTCCACGACTTGGTATGACATCACCAAATCATCACTCCACCTCCAATCCTTGACCCCACGTGAATTGTTTGAACTTGCATCTCAATTCTTGTTGCTTAATGACCGGGTACAGTAGCAGACTACCAGTGAGCTTATCCTTGAATCTTGACAGAGAATAACCTGAGACTGTAATATTCTTGATCTATCTCCGGTTCTGTTTCATTAAATCGTGTTCAGTTTATTTAGTACATTTATTTATTTTCTTTTAGGTATTGAGTAGACCGAGCTATCTTGTAGTGACGTGTTTTGAGCAACCGTGTTAGGTCGTGCGAGGTAAGGAAACTCTTGACACTTTTGCTTTTATTTTCTGTATTATACTATATATATGTTTTAAGATTTGACAAATAACTTATGGCTATTATATCAAGATAAGGAACTTGATATAATAGTCTATTCGAAAAGGATCAAGTATGTAAATCCCCAAAGTGATTTTATGATGCATGTGATAAGTGTGGAAAATGTTACTTCATGTATATGGAGTGATAAATGCATTGTTTTAGCTCTCAGTTAACCTACGCTCTGTACTTGACCTCTGTTGAGGGTTTATTCGGCATAGAAGTACTTCCTACTGTTATTGTTCCTTTCTGCGGGGGACCCTACCTTTATTGTTTCATGTTGAGGAAACCTACTGTTACAGTTATGTATGCCATCTTCCCTGCCACGGGATCTAATAGTGGCCTAGTGTAAATCTGACTGAGCTAAATTAAATGTGTTACTGTTTCATCAAATGCACTGTAATATGACTTTTTGGATATGTGCATCATATGTTGTGTGTATATATATGTATGTTTTACTATACTGCTTGATCCGGGTAAAAGTGCCAGGAGCTCACCCTTACACCTTTTTTTTCAGATGATCAACAGGACGAGCAGAGTTAATCTTTTGCTTGGAGTTTCGAGTTTAGCTATGTAGGATCTGTTCATTTAGGATTTCCCTTTTGTTCAGACCTGGCTGTTTAGTTTTCTTTGAGTTTCGAGACCTGTAGTTGTTTTTGCTGACCTTTGTTATTTTCAGTTTTTAGTCGCTTTGATACTGTACTTTTGGACACAGTTTTAAAGTCTTTGTTTTTCGCAATTGTTCTGCATATGTTATTGTTTATGAGGTTTCGTGTTGGCATAAGATCATCTTACGATACACGGCCGGTCGCGTCTTTTGAAAATGTCAAAAATTGTTGTATTGGTTTTGGGGCGTGACAAAAGTGGTATCAGAGCCAGGTCTGAGTCTTTTTGGGAGTATTTACCTTGTTAAGTGTTTGACGTTTGATCTTTATTTGCTAGCGTGAGGGTTTGTTTTTGTTTTGTGTACAACCTTAAAGTTTTGTTGCTTTTGTGTTTTACCCTGATAACGTTACATTGCTAAAGTGTGAGTTATGGAACGTGGTGGAACATCGAACAGGGGTAGAGGCCGTGGTCGAGGCCGTAGGATTGTTAACGACGCTTCGGGAGGACCAGCGGATGAAAGGGCTAATTACGAGGAACCGCCACGAGGTCCGCCGTCAACTGAAAGCGAAATTGCTAGAGCCTTGACTACTATGACTAGCTTGTTGCAGAAGCAGTGTCAGCCTTCCCAAGTTTCTTATTTTGAGCGGTTTCAAAGGGTGAACTACCCAATGTTCACCGGGGTTACGGATCCTTTAGAGGCTGAGAAGTGGATCGTGGGAATCGAGGAAAAGTTTACGTCGTTGGAGTTCCCGAAGGAAGTGTGGCTGAGGGTTGCTATCCCTCATATGACTGGTAATGCGAAGTATTGGTGGGACACAATGAAGATTGCACAAGGGACCAATGCTGAGCCGATGACCTGGGGTCAATTTAAGGAGCTGTTTCTGGATCACTATTTCCCGGAGTCAGTCAAGACGGTGAAGCAGATGAAATTCCTCAGTTTGAGACAGGGGGATATGACAGTGTTGTAGTTAGCAGATAAGTTTCATGAGTTGGGCCGCTTCTGTCCAGCATAATTTGAGTTGGAAGCCAGCTAGGTCAGCCTGTTCTGCAAGTGCCTAAGGGAGGACATCCGAATTAGTGTTCTTCCTCATTTGGATAAGAAGTTTGTTGACGCTTTTAAACGCGCTTTAGTGGTGGAGGCAGGACTACCAAAGAACCCACAGCCGAGGAGGGATTTGAAGAGGCCTAACGACTTTCGGGGAAGTAACAGTTCAAGCAACAAGAAGTTTGTGAAAAGTGATGGAAGTCGGCACACATGAAAGATTTGTGATTTTTGTAAGAGGAAGCATCATGGCAAGTGTCGTTGGAAGACTAAGGGTTGCTTCGCATGTGGTGATACTAGTCATCAAGTGAAGGATTGCCCGATGAGTAGGCAAGGAAAGGAACTAGAATAAACGTCTGCAGGACGAGCTCCAAAACAAGCAAGGAATACTGGGAGAGTGTTTTCCATTAGCCGTGAGGACACTCAGGCTAGAGAGGACGTCGTCACAGGTACCCTTCATGTTAGTTCTGTAGATGCCTTCGTGTTATTTGACTCTGGAGCTTCTCACTCGTTTATTTCCAGAAAATTTGTCAAGTCGGTGAACTTTATGCTTTCTAAACTTATAGACCCTATGCATGTATCTACTCCTTTAAAATCGTTGGTTGTATGTGATGATATTTGTAAGGAGTGCATAGTTCGCATAGGTGAGAATGATCTTAGTGCAGACCTAGTAGTACTTGACATGTCCGATCTCGACGTCATTCTGGGAATGAATTGGTTGGCTCGCCAGCATGCTAAAATTGATTGTTTCGAGAAGAAGATTACCTTCCAAATTCCAGGATGACTGGAGTTTGAATTCCAAGGAGAAGTTTCTAAGCAAAAGTTTAGTGTGCCAGTTATTTCAGCATTAAAAGCTCAGAAGGCCCTAAGAAAGGGTTGTACCGGCTTCATAGTATATGCAATGGAAGCACGAAAGGAAGGTATCAAGCTTGATGATATTTCCGTCATTCAAGAATATCCCGATGTGTTTCCTGAAGATTTGCCTGGAGTGCCCCCAGATAGGGATGTTGAAGTTGAAATTAAACTTGCACCAGGTACCGAACCGATATCAAAGGCACCGTATAGGATGGCACCAGCAGAGTTGCGAGAGCTCAAAATTCAAATATAGGAACTACTTGACAAAGGTTTTATCCGACCGAGCGTATCTCCTTGGGGAGCACCTGTCTTGTTTGTGAAGAAGAAGAAGAAGGATGGGAGTATGCACCTTTGCATCGACTATCGAGAGTTGAACAAGGTCACTGTGAAAAATAGGTATCCTCTTCCAAGGATAGATGATCTATTTGATCAGTTGCGAGGTCCTAAGGTTTTCTCGAAGATCGACTTGAGGTCCGGTTACCATCAATTGAAGATTAAGGCTTGAGATGTGCCTAAATCAGTTTTCCGGACTAGGTATGGCCATTATGAATTTGTTGTTATGTCCTTCGGTCTCACCAATGCACCTGCAGCTTTTATGGACTTGATGAATAGGGCATTTAAGTAATACCTTGACCAATTTGTGGTGGTTTTCATTGATGATATTCTGATTTACTCGAAAAGCAAGGAAGTGCACGCGGAGCATTTGAGACTGGTAATGGAGAGGTTAAGAGATGAGCAGCTGTTTGCAAAATTCAGTCAATCTAAGTTCTGGTTAGATCGAGTTGCATTTTTGGGACATGTAGTATCTGGCGAGGGAATTTCTGTTGATCCGTCTAAAGTCGAAACTGTGGTGAGTTGGCCTCGTCCGACTAATGTGAGTGAAATTAGAAGTTTTCTTGGATTCGCAGGTTACTCCAGAAAATTTGTTCAAGGCTTCTCAGTATTGTCCTTACCGTTGACTCGTTTGACCCAGAAGGGAGTGAAGTTTGAATGGTCTGATGAATGCACGAAGAGTTTCGAAGAATTAAAGCAGCGATTGGACTCGCCACCTATTCTGAGCTTGCCCAATGATGTCGATGGGTTTGTCATCTACAGTGATGCTTCGAAGATTGGTTTAGGGTGTGTTTTGATGCAAAATGACAAAGTTATAGCTTACGCTTCTCGGCAGTTGAAGCCTTATGAACAAAACTACCCTAGTCATGATCTAGAGTTGGCAGCAGTGGTTTTTGCCTTGAAGATATGGCGTCATTACTTGTATGGGGTGAGATGTGAAGTCTATACAGACCATAAGAGCCTCAAGTATCTGTTTACGTAGAAAGAATTGAATATGAGGCAAAGAAGATGGTTGGAGCTACTCAAGGATTACGATTTGGGTATTAATTACCATCCTAGAAAAGCTAATGTAGTTGCTGATGCACTTAACCGAAAAGCACCGGTGGTGGCAGCCATGTTGACCCAAGAGAAAAAGATTTTGAGGGAGTTAGAAGACCTAGATATCGAAGTGGTGAATAGTGACTCCAATAGCACGATTGCTAGTTTAATAGCTCAGCCAGTGTTGATTGACCGCATCAAGGAAGAACAAAAGGGAGATGCAGATTTGGTCAAGATTATTGAAGGGTTAGCAAATGGTTTGTACCCGAAATTTGGAATGCACGACGATGGTTCCTTGAGGTATGAAAATAGGGTATGTGTTCCATCCAATATCAAATTGAAGGAAGAGATTCTAACCGACGCTCACAGATCTCGATTTTCTATACACCCGGGTGGCACTAAGATGTATAGAGACTTGCTTAAGCACTTTTGGTGGAAGGGCATGAAACGTGATGTAGCATATTTCATGGCTAGATGCATTACATGTCAGCAAGTGCAAATTGAGCACCAGCGGATAGGAGGTACATTGTAGAATTTGGAAATTCCTCAGTGGAAATGGGAGCATATCACTATGGACTTTGTTACTGGTCTACCAGCCACACCGAGGAAGAGGCACGATGCAGTTTGGATAATTGTAGATCGACTTACTAAATCATAGCATTTTCTGCAAATCAATAAGTCTGATTCGTTGGATAAGTTGGCGAAGAAGTATGTGTTGGTCCAGATAACGGCAAAGTAAAATACTAGAGGGGGGTGAATAGTCTTTTAAAACTTTTGTCGATAAACACACTTTGTCAGATATCTGTGAAGATATCTTATACTTAATTTCAGAGAGCGCAAGACTTTCTGTGATAAGTGCACGTGCTCAGCAGAGTGAAAGTGTGTAAATACTTAACAAGATGAATAAAGCAAAGTAAATGCAGTAAGTAAATAACACAACAAATTATAGTGGTATCTGAAGGTGGCGTAGTCCTTTAACTAATCCACTTCGACCTTTCTCAGACCTAGAATCCACTAAGATAGATAAATGAGGTACCCTTACAAATATCCTATCTCTCGATTCCTGCAACACTTGGTTCCCAACCAAATGTTTACCCCTGAGTTGTTCCCCAATTATCTGAGCCAAGTACTTCCTCTACTCAGAAACCTTTTTGAGCTATTCCTTAGTTTCCAAAACTAAGTACTTCCTGTGCTCAGTAACCTTGGAGTTGTTCCTTAGTTTCCCAAACTAAGTACTTCATGTACTCCACGCCAGTTGGTGTGTGGTTAAGGTAGTTTGTCAGGTGAGCTTCTTTATAACTTACATAGTTATTTTAGAAAGCTTTATAGAATCAAGATTACTTAATACACTTCACAATGTATGGTAACTTGTTCTTTACTGACCCAAGTCTTTGTTAAATGTTCTAGAGAATGAATTTCAGATACTTGATCTTTTGATTCAACTCCTTTACAGATAGCAATGCTAGTTAAGGATCAGGACACTTAGAACTTGTATACTACTTAGAGTTCTAGAGCTATAGTCGCAACAGAAAGCTAGTAGTAAGAAAGTTTGTATACTTGAGAGATCACTTGAAGATATTCAATAAGTTGTAGGTTCAGTGTGAGTTCAAGATGTAAGTTCTTGGTGTGTTTTCAATGTAATTTCAAGCATTCTAAGTGGTGATATTTATAGTTGAATTTGAAGCCGTTTGAATAGTATCCGTTAGGCTCAATTCAAATTCAAACTATTGATATCTGTATATAATACTGCAGAGTTCTTTGTCTTCTTCTTCAAAGACTTCTGCTTTTGTGCAGACATTTCTGTCCGAGCAATAAATGCATTGTACTATATTTGTCCTACTGTCTCAACGGATACGTGAAGCTTTTTGAGACTTAATACGTTCCTTACTCAGTACACTTGTGTTCTCCGATATCCTTTGAGTAACTTGTTTAATCAAAACATACTTAGTGATTTTCCTCTTTTACAGTGTTCAAGTGAACCAAGAGTACTAAGCACCTTTCTGAGCTAAGATAAGTCATTAGGTTGCTGATCAAAATCTAGCAGATATTCCTAACAGTATGTGAAGAATATAGTTTGCCTTCATGGTGTGCCAGTGAGCATAGTTTCGGATCGTGACCCAATGATGAGTCGGTTTTACATCGTCTCATCTGGTCTTTTTTACCGTCTTTTTGTTATTCTTAAGTATAGGTTTAGTAGTTTTCCTAGAGTCTTTTACTTGTTTTGTTCCTTGTGGATTTTGCAGGTATTGGCTAAACCGAGCTAATTGAAGGCAAAAAGAGTGTGTTTTATATGCATCTACAAGATATGGAAGTCCCAATGCCTCGTACGGTTGCTAGAAGTGGAGCGGGGAAGCCAAAATACCGAGAATCGGAGTTAAAAGGAGCAAAATCGAGCAAGAAGGACAAAAAGGGCAAAATCGTAATTTGCCGGAAGGCATGGCGCACGCCAGTTTGGAGATGGCGCCCGCCAACACTGTCCAGTGTGTGTTGGCGGGCGCCAAGTCTAAGTTGGCGGGCGCCAAAGATCATATCTTGGCGCCCGCTAAGTCAATCATAGTGCCCGCCAACTTCTACACATGGCGGGCGCCATGTATGAAGTTGGCGGGCGCCAACATGTCGCACAGGTCGCGATTTTGTCCTCATTTCGTCCGTTTTCTTTCCTTTCTGGATTCAGACTTCGTTTTTTCCTTCTTGCTATTAGTTGGAAACAGACGTTTTACTTTTCATTATCATTCTATTGTCAAGAACACACACTTTGCTCTAGAGCTAGACCTAGTTTCAAAGGCAATTACCCGATTTGAAGTAATTGAACCGTTTTCTCTTGTAATCCGACGATTGACGTTGATTGGGAGATTATCTACACAGCTTTTGCATCGATTCATTTTTGTTCTACAATTTCTACCTAGGGTTTGTGACAACGAAGGGTAAAATTGTATCAATCCACTCGAATCTCTATTTTGTGCTTGAGATTATGTTTATTGCTAGTATGATTATGCTTTCGCTTGTCATGAGTAGCTAAGCACCCCTATTGTGGGGTAGTGACTGATTCAATGCATGCTAGCTAGGGTTTATGTGATTCGAAGTACATTGGGATTCGACTACTTGTGCCTTTTAGATTAATTACTATTCCTGTTATCATGTTTGATGATCTTTTAGACAAAATCACTGTTAGATTAGGCATTTAAGCCTTGCAAACCAAAATGTCTTTAGTCTTTCTTGATCTAACAGTTAGTTGCAAACGGTGATAGTAGGTTAGTCAAATTGTTTGTAGCCTAGTGAAACAGACGCCTCCACTAGTGCTATTCGTTTTTTTAACTCAAGACTGTGACAACTTGCGTAATCAATCCCGTGAATCACATGTATCCTGCTAGCTAGCTAGCTTGTTGACGTTACCACTCCATAATTTCCCCCATTCATATTTCAATCTTGTTAGTGTCAAATCGGTTTCTAGTAGTTGCAAGTAGTTGTTTACTCTAGTCTATCATCTCGCTGCCGAAGCAAACAAACTTTTACTGCTTTTCGTATTGTTACTTTTATTCGTAAACTGAAGCACAACCAAGTTAAGTCCCTAGAGACTGACCTCGGGGTTAACTTCACTACACTATAGATTTTCGTAGTGTTGAGAGTTAGCTCTCGGCTAAGTAAACAAATTCAAAACTTGATTTGACACATCAAGTTTTTGGCGCCGCTAACGGGGACTTAACTCCTTTGTTTGGTTTACGAATTTTAATTTACAGATGTATATATTAGTTAGTCTATCTTTTCTTTTTTAGTTTAGTTTGTTTTGCGGAACTACTTAGGTTTCTTTGTGTGTGCAGGAAAGTATGGATTACTCAGATAGAGACCGGTTCTGTAGATTTCACCAGATTTCTGGAGAAACGCTTGATAGAACATGGTATAGATTTAAGGGGATGCAAAATACATATCATGACCATGGATTAACACTGGGAGAGATCTTGTGGTGTTTCTACAACGGTATAAATACTTGTTGTCAAAAAATGGTGGACAGAGCCGCTGGTGGGTCAATGCTAGATTCGACCCCTACACAACTTGAGGGTGCGATCGAGTAATTGGCTGCATTGATCATAGAATACAGGGAATTTTATGGAGAAGAATCTGGAAACGGGGATGACAAAGAGAAGGAGAAATCTGACTCTGTAGTTGAACCGAATTCGGACACCACTACCAACGCTACCACTATAATCGTAGAAGAAATTCCCGTCTCAGTGGAAGGAGTTTGCGAGAGTTTAGACAATCCGTCAGTCGTGGAGGAGGAGAAATCCACCGAAGTAACCGACGAGGAAACTGAACCACCCGTTTCCAACTATTTGGAGATGGAGCAGACACCTGATACCACCCAGATGACACCATCAGATACGCTTTCCATTCCCCTACCTTACAGTAATTCGCACATACTAGCCCCACTTACACGAGGACCGGCTGGAGTTTCGACCCTATTTATCGCTTTTATTTTCCCATTAATTTTCCTTGTTTTATTTTAGTTGTTGATTTATCTAATGTTAGTTTGCAGAGAGTCATAGGAAACAGGAGGAGAGGAGCTAAACATGGGCACCAAATCGGCAATCTTGGCGGGAAGGATGCAAGGGATTCGTTCCCGTTTGATAATGGATAGCAGCAACCACGCGTTTCAGAGAAGTACACTTTCAGCTTTCTTTCTTTCTAGACTATTCGCTGGGGACCATCTCTAGTCTAGGTTTGGGGAGGGAGGTAGCTTTCGTGTACTTATACTTATGTGTGTGTGTGTGTGTGTGTGTTTTTTTCCTTTTCCTGCATTAGTCTCTGTGTGTGTGATTTTCTGTTGAGTCTAAGTCTGTCACCCAAGTCGAGCGTCTATTGCATGTACTAAAACTGTTTAATGCTTGAGTTTTGATTGATCTCTGATTACTAGCAGTTGGCATGTATAAATTCGTTAAGTTCGTTTCTCCTATAAATAGAAAGTTTGTTCTAATTTTGTAGTCCAAAAGCCTGTGAGTAAACCTTAGCCGATGAAAAAATATTGCACTGGCGCCTGTGTGATTTAATTCGGGAAGTGCAAACTCCCTTGTTTGCGCCTCATCACTCTTATTTGTGTTCAGGTTTTTCGTTCTCTCAAAACAAAAAAGTCTCGGAGTGGATCTATGGTACTAGTTACCACCGTTAGTCGTGTTGGGCACGTTTCAGATACTACCGATATACTGGCGTGGCCCCTAAAAGCTATATGTCCGTGAGGGTTGATGGCGTGTACACCAAACCAGCATGC
Source organism: Plantago major (assembly GCA_026545765.1). Classification (NCBI taxonomy): domain Eukaryota; kingdom Viridiplantae; phylum Streptophyta; class Magnoliopsida; order Lamiales; family Plantaginaceae; genus Plantago; species Plantago major. The sequence continues at coordinate 44,937,580 of CM048841.1, forward strand.
ACAAAAGTGCGGACTTTCGGTAAAACAGACACTACCAAAAAATTGAGACAGAAAAAAAATATATAAGCATATGGGTCATATATAAGACTGCAAAAAAGAGTATGCAAAAAATGAAAAATAATATTGAAAAAAGAGAGAACGACTGCCTTTTTATGAGTCTACTGCTGATTGTTACAGAGCTATGAAAAAGTCCCTTCCGACTTAACTGATTGAGTACATTGCATGAGGTATTTGAGGCATCTTTGTGACGCAAGTCACCTTCCTTATCTCTTTATATTCTTGAGTGATTACCCCTACTGGACACTTATAGGAGAGTGAGAGAATAGATGCATAGGATCCACTTGTGAGGGACTACCGTGTGAGAGAATAGATGCATTGAAGATGACACTACTCATGGCCAATATGACGCTACTCATTTGGATGTGTCAGATTTCTTTGTCTACCCTGAAGGGACAAGTGATCCTATGAACATTGATGCAAGTGCCCGAGTTTAAGTTGTTTGTTTCTCAAGTGTTCCGTTTTTTATTTTCCTTGCATTTAGGATTTGAATTTTCTGGCATGTAAGATTTCAATTTCTAGTCATAATGAACTTTTATCATTGAATTAAAATCAGGTTTTTTTTATTTTATTACGTTGCTCATTATTAATTTATTGCTTGAAGAAAATATGGCAACATCCGAGGCAAACGAGGCGGAAATATGCTTGGCAGATAGTGCAACAACACATAACATATTTAATAATGCCAAGTACTTTGATTACTTGCCCATGAAACAAGCAAAAAATTGAAATTGAAATGCGTCTTATGGATGTTGTTACAGCCTATTTATATGGCTCACTGGCATATACATGAAAGTCCCTGAAGGATTCAAAGTGCCCGCAACACAACCCCGAGATAGTTATTCAATTAAATTTAATAAATCCTTATATGGATTAAAACAATCGGGGTGCATCTGGTTTAATCGCTTAAGCACATTTTTGAAAAATGAAGGTACAAATGATCCTATATGTCCATGCATTTTCATTAAACGATCAGGATCAAAATTTGTCATCATTGCAGTTTATGTTGATGACCTGAATATTATTGGAACTCAGGAAGAGTTAGCTAAGGCAGTTGATTGTTTGAAGAATGAATGTGAAATGAAAGACCTTGGAAAAACAAAGTATTGTTTGGGTCTACAAATCGAGCACTTAGCAAATGGGACGCTTATCCATCAGTCCAATTATTTGGAAAGACTGCTGAAAAGATTGTATATGGATAAAGCACATCTAATAAATACCCCCATGGTTGTAAGATCCCTGGATGCAGAAATTTTAGCGATTCATGAAGCAAGTCGTGAGTGTGTTTGGTTAAGATCTTTGACTGGACATATGCGGTCTTACATTCAAGAAGGAAGTCCCGACTGTGATATGAGGATAATGCAACTTGCATAGCTCAACTAAAGGGAGGTTTCATCAAAGGAGACCGGACGAAGCATATATCACCAAAAATTTTCTTCACCCATGATCTACAAAAAGAAGGCTCCATCCAAGTTCCACAGATACGTTCAATTGATAACTTGGCGGACTTGTTCACTAAATCACTTCCATCATCATCATTTGAGAAATTGGTTCGAAAGATTGGAATGCGACGACTTAAGGAAGAGATGTGATATTTTAATCAGGGGAGTTGGATACGCACTGCACTCTTTTTCCCTTAGCTAAGTTTTTATCCCACTGGATTTTTCTTAGCAAGGTTTTTAATGAGGCAGTATATTTTTTGCGTACCAACCATCACCCACTCATATCAATTTAAGGGGAGTGTTATGTATAAATGCTCAAGAGTTATTGGGTGGTGTGCATGGGTTAGTGGATGAGATAATTGATGTACACAAGTTAGTGGATGAGGGGATTAATATACATAAGTTAGTGGGTATCTCTTAGCCTTTTGAGATGACTTTACACTTGTATAAATAGCTAGCTTGTACTTTCATTTGGATGCTAGAATAAACTCTATTATCTTCTCTTCTCTCTTTATTCTCTTTTTCTCTTAACAATGCTCATATTTTTCAGATATTATAAGCACGTACTGCAATCAATGATCAGAAAATTAGTAATATGAATATTATATAGAGAGAAGTGATATTGTGTGAAACATAAAACATTACCTTTATTCCTTTCTTAGTTATGACATATGACGATGATTAGTGACGACATTTTTCTTATATTAACAGGTATCATATCCATAGTCCAATAACATAACACCGACGATTTAGCTAATTTTAGGTTGAAATGATAAATTATACTAGAAATTATCAAAGAGAAAGAGATTACATGAATCACATGTCCATAGTCATCTCAATCGCACACAATATTTTTCTAGCTAGTAGGCGTGTAATTATGAAAACTCTTTTCACATGTTGGGTAAATAAACATAATGAGAGCAAGTAACAACAATATTTCCTCCACTCTTAACTTATGAAATATTGGTCGGTTGTGACTTGCGGCTATGAGCTTCAATAATTTGAGTAATAGTGGTGTTAATCGCCATTGGTTTCAACCCTCTACCACTCATCGAACCTTACAAAATCAATGGTGCGTTCTGCAACAAACTTCAGTAACAATGGGTACATACTTGCATTTGAGGCATGATCTGCGCCAAATTAACGGTGTTACATCTTCTTCATCCCGTGCAAAAACTTCAATAGTTTTTTAACCCACTTCAAATATAACCCACTTCGTAGTTGTTTAGTTGTTTTCAATTTGTTTACATCCGGCAACAGAAGTTCATTATCTTGTTGTATTCCACTTTCAACCCTTCTCAATATCTATATATAGTGAACATTTTGAGAATATTGCCGGACAAATTGGTGACTTGAAATGCATGAATCAAACTGGTCATAATTAGCAGTATAATTATTTGATGCATTTTTCCGAGTAAAAGATTCATGCATATACGCACTTGTGTGTGGCTGGCTGGGAGTCGCCTAGTTTTGTGGCCTTCTTCGTTGTATTTCGAGTTAGGCCTTCGGTTTTGGCTGTCGGAGTGTGATTTTGGCCAGGTTTGTTTGAATCCTTCTCTTAAACTATTTAATGAGCCATTTACTGATATCACTGATGTTGATTTATCACAGTTTGATGAGCTGATCAATGAGTCACCTGAAAATGATGGTATGGGATGTTCACTACAGTGTGGCGTTGAGCATGTTACTTATGATTGTGTATCAAATCTGTTCAAAAAAAAATCATAAAGTTCTTGATGTTATGAAACTGCTAAGGAAGAAGGTTGTGGACTATTGTTTCTCTGAATATGTTCATCTATTAGGTGATGAACATTCGAAAGTCAGAGTTTATTGGGGTCCTAATTTCCTTCAATCAAACTGTTTTCTAGATGACATTCTTTCATTGGACGAGAAATGTATGATTTGTAGCCCTATAATGGATTCATGGTCTTTACTATTGAATTATATAGAGCAAAAAAAGGAATCCCCTTCAAGGATTTGGTTCGCTGTTAGCATGATTTCATCATCTTGGAAAAGCTGTATCCTACCCTATAAAGTTCCGGCAGAGAAGTATAATAAGTTTATCGCAGATTTGGAGGATGCAATGGCCCTGGCTAACAAGTTCATCAAGTTCGAGAAAATACGTCTTATAAAGTTGGTTAGTATTTTTCATTTCTGTATGTGATATGTTTGTTTTATTATTATGGTGTATTTTTTATCAGGGGTCTGTGAGTTTTACATTTTTTCTTTGTTGTTTGTATATTATTTGCAGTTCTTTCTGCCATTGCACAATGGAGACCATTATACTCTGTTTGTAGTAGACACTCGTCTTGAAGTTATTCACTACATGGACAATTTACCAAAGGATGATGATAAATGGAAGAATGTCTCGAAGTTTGGAAACGTATTGGTTAGTTAAATTGTTCATTTAAGTTCTCTTTTTTATTTAAATGTATTTGTGTGGTTTTTTTTCTTGTTTATAGATTTCTTGTGTATGTTTTTATTTGCAGAAGAAGTACTTTGGTTTTTTCTGACTGCAAATAGTCAATCGGATGCCAAATTTGTCCGCAAATACCGTTTTGTGCACATGGAACTCCCATGGGATTTGATAGGAGAGGAGCGCAACAATGATTGTGGTGTTTATGTGATGTTAGAGATGAAAGATTTTCATGGATCATTGTATGAATGTCCTGATTTGATGGAACCATCAGGCCGATTACTTAGGAGGGCTGAGATTTGTGCTTCATTACTTCTATCAGATATGAATTTGGGGAGGGAAAATCTGCTTACAGCTGTGGAATTCTTTGCAAAGAACAAGCATTCCATGTTGAAAGAATTGAAAGAGAAAAAAGAAAAGGAGAAAGCTGAGAAAGAAGCAAAGGAGAAAGCTGAGCAGGAAGCAAAGGAGAAGGCTGAGCAGGAAGCAAAGGAAAAGGCTAAGTCTATATTGTATGAAAGAAAGAACAAGAGAAAAGTTCATTTTTCTGATCAGTAAATAGTGTAGCAGAGAAACTCTAACTGTATTTTATTTTTAATCTATTACTGATATATTACTATATATGTGGGTTTTTATTCTTTGTATGTGGAATTCTAACATGTGTTTGTGAGTTTTTAATTCTATTACTGCTATATTACTATATTTGTGGGATTTTATTCTTTGCCTGTGGATTTCTAACATGTGTCTGTGAGTTTTTAATTAGTGTCTAATGCAAATAAAGTTTTACTATGTTCAATATAAATGTAACTGTATTTTAATTTTAATTATATTATTGTTATATTACTATATCTGTGGGATATTATTCTTTGTCTATGGATTTCTAAAATGTGTCTGTGAGTTTTTAATTATATTACTGTTATATTACTATATCTGTGGGATTTTATTCGTTGTCTGTGGATTTCTAGCATGTGTCTGTGAGTTTTTAAAATGTCAATAAAGTTTTACTATGTTCACAGATATATAAATGTAAAACCTAGTTCAAACTCACAAAAGGACTTTAAAATTCCACAGATAAGGACTAAAAAATCACAGACACATGTTAGAATGGTCAACAGAATGTCAAGGGTCACTCCTTTTTCCCTCCTTTTTTTTCAAATTTGTTTTGTACACTCATAAATGTAAACAGTAAACCCAGTAAATACGTATCAACTGTTCATTTCTTTCTTCTCCCAAAAGCACTTTCACTCAAATAAACTACAATAAACCCTAGTTTGCTTCTTCTTCTAAAAGCACTTTTTTACTGTCTAAATATGAGAACTGAGCAACAGATCCGTGATTACATAATGAAAACTAGAGGAAGAGCTATTGCAGAGGAAGAACAGTTGAACGTGGTAGAAAATGAAGATCTGGTGAACGTTCATTCAGATGAAGAACAATCGAATAGAGAGGGAAATGAAGATGTTCAATTTATTGGATCAAAGAGAAAAAGGAAATCGAAAAAACAACAAGTCGTGGCAGTTGATGGGTTAGTTTTTTCCTCTTTTTGAAGTTTTTTGTCATTTTTTGTGTGTTTTTGTACTTTACATGTTATTGAATCTCTTTTTTTTTTTTTTTTAATACTTTGTTCTATGTAGTGTTGAGATGAAATTTCAAACAAACTGTGTGCCTGGAAGGTTATTCAAATTGTTAAAAGGTTTGGGTGATGAGGAAAAGGAAACTGTTAGGTCAATAGGTTTTGGTGGAATACTTGACCTTCAAATAAACAAATTGCCATTAGGACTTACTCCATTTCTGGTGGAGAATATTGATGTTGGTTCTATGGTTCAGAAAATTGGGTCTTTTAGTTATCAAATATCTGTCAAAGATGTTCAAGATGTGTTAATATTGCCAAGAAACCCAAGCAAACCACTTCCAGTTAAGACTGTGGCAAGGAAGTCTGTTAAGCTGTATGTTGAGAGATGGGAAGAGTTATTTGGTAAAAACAATGATGGAATTTTAGCTAGGTTTTTGGAAGAAGCTATGAAAGTAAGTAAAGGTGAGGATTTTGCACAGATTTTTGTGATGTACGTTGTTGGAGTTCTGCTTGCACCAACATCTGGTAAAACAATAGATTTATCTATGTTGCCTTATGTAGAACATGTTTCATCCATAAGCACATATGATTGGTGTGGTTATGTTTATGAAAAACTTCAAAAAGCAATCAAAAGGTACAAAGATACTCACTCTTCACAGATTTCAAAAAGGCCAAGGCATTGCAATGGTTGTGTGTTGGTGCTTGTCATTTGTTATCTGCATAGGTTCCCAATGTATGGCGAGAATGAATCTGTCGAGAGGCCATTGATAAATCATTGGTCTACAGCTAAATTGGAAGATAGGGATAAGGCTGAAAAGGGAAACATTGGTGTTTTTGGTAAACTTTTGATGTTGGACAATGTCTACCCAATCAGTTCCGACAAAGACGTTGAAGAAATGGCTGATGGAGGTTGTCTTGATAAGGGCAGAGGAATTGTTGTGGATGAAGAAGTGAATGATCGTACATTATCATTCACTGTACCAAATGGCATCCTGACATATTCAGAGATAGACAATATGAAACTATCTGTAAGTTTTTTTTTTTTTTTCAAATTGTCTGTTCTTAGCCAAAATCCATATATATATATATATATATATATATATATATATATATATATATATATATATATATATATATATAAATAATTTTATAACCTTTTTCTTTTCAGCCTATAGATGAATTGAAAGTAAAGCTTAGGAGGTACATTGAGGTAGTTGCAAACACTCATACTAGAAGACTGAATGTACTCAAAGGTTTTGAAGACCACTCTGAAGGATCCAACACCTTTACTTACTTATCAACAGTTGAATTTATTGCTAAGTACATGTTGGAGTATGTTGAAGAGATAAGAAATCCAAAAGCAGATAATGCAGGGGGCAGTACAAGTTAAATGGTGTAATTAATCAAACACTTTTTTTCTTTTTGTGTTTACAATGTATGTCTATCGTTTTTTTTATTATCTACTTTTTATTATATATGTTCTGTTTGTATTAATCATTTTTCAGGTTAACCTATGATTTAGTCTGGGATTCTGTTTGAATTGAGTCTGGGTTTTCTATTTTAATCTCACAGATTTTTAATAAAATGTTACACACAATCATATAGAATGCCACAGATACAATGTCAGGGTTATTTTTTAACCTATGATTAATCTCACAGATTCTTAATTAAAATATTACAGACAATTTGAGAGAATGCCACAGAAACAGTTTTTTATGAAGAAGCATAAGGGTTTTTTTTAAAAAACTAATTATGATTTTTAAATTTTTTAAGATTGAATCTCACAGGTTCATAATAAAACATCACAGATAATAGATAGAATTCGACAGACACAGTTTTTAATTATCGAAAAGATGTTATCAAATGCCGCAGGCGTCATAATTGTTTTTTAAAGTACACGTTTTTTTAAGTATGATTTTTATTTTTCAAGAGACTGTTGGGTCTATAATCTTTTGTGACTGTTTTTGGGTTTATCAAGGTGTAATTGAATGGTTATGACTCTTCATGTTCTTTCAAGAGAATGAATATACTCAAGCCTTGTGACTGTTCAGAATCTATAAATATAGTTTAGTTACTTAAAATCATACACAATTTCAAACAAAACAAAAAACAAGTATACATACTCATCATCAAATTTTTTGAAATCTGACTATGGATTATATTAAAGTTTCAGTTGAAGAAGTTCATCTCATCAAATTTGTGGAAGCACACCGAGGGGAGCCATTTTGCAAGACGTTTATGGTGAATACCAACTGTAAAATTGGAGTTGGTATTACATTAAGCATTGAGGGGAAGTATTTCTTCTCAATATTCAAGAGTAATCAAGAAGTTGGCAGTAGAGGGATAACAAAGATTATGTGGATAAATGCTGCCCATCCTTTTCATGATGGAGATTTCATCCCTACCAATTTCAAGGGTTATGTGATTGACAAGATTAATGAAGAGAAGCCAGACTTCATCATTGTTTCTTCAACAAAGACACCCATTGAAAAGGGGAAAATTAAGGTGGTGCCATTAAGGACAGACACCATCCCTAATTTCATGGAGAGAAATCAATGGGATATTCACATCAGAAATGACAGCATTGGGCGAGACAATGGCAGTTTGTTGGTTGCAACTCCTGGCATAAATGACAACGGGAGTTCAACATCTTCAACATCTGCAACCAGGCATGTCTCTATATTTCCGGGACAGGGAAGTCGGAATCCCAGTAATGGTCTTTACTTTCTGTTCAGCCCTTCCATTTAATTTTTTATGTAATGTTAGTCTATGTTAGCAAGTGTCTGTATGATTTTTGTCAAATGTCTGTGTTTTTTAAGTTTATGCCTGTGTGTTTTTATTCCAGTGTCTGTATAACATTTTTAACTAATGTGGTTTTTAGTTAAGTGTCTGTATGTTAGTTCATGTTAGTTTTTGTTAATCTATGGATGTTAGTTCATGTTATTTAAGCAATATCTATGCACTTACTACCCTTTTTTCCTATAATGTTTTTACTCTAATCCATCTTAATACATATCCCAAATACATATTCAGAAATCCATCACAACATAAACTATCAACATTGTAATCTATACAGAAATTTAGTTTATCTAACAGTTTTCATATAAAATATAACAAATAAGTTTATGAAAATCCCAGTCAAGAACATAGATATATTTAAATAAACAAGTACCTTTCTCTTTTTTCTTTTTCATTGATTTTTTGTTTGGTTGGGCATATGGATGCTGTCATTTTTCTTTCTTTCTTTTTTTTTTTTTTTAGTTGTTTGTGTAAACAATCCCAGCCACAACTGCTAAAAAAGCAAATTCATAATAGAAAATATCCAAAATTTTGAATTACAAGTATTTTATTTTTTTTCGAAAATAAAGGATATCATATCAAGTGAACATTCTGTGTTTTGGTTTTTGCTCCAATCTGATCTGGTTCAACTGGCTTCTTCATCCCAAACCTCCCTTTTGTTGTCTTTTTTCGTCCTTTTGTGTTGGCTCTTATAGGATCCAATACAACAGGGGGGTTGTTTGTCTCTTCATCAGCACCGATTCTGCCTTCTGTTGCATTCTGTTCTTCAATCTCAAGATTATTAGTAGTTAGAATATTTCTAACTTCAGTCAAATCTCTATTGAATCCATCTTCTAAAATTCTTCGAGTTTTTTCATCTGGTGCACAAGTAATCAAGAGATCATAGTACTTTCTTGCCATTTGTTGCCTCCATGGTAGAGAATCACTGGTTTCTTTCAACGTAGTATCTCTAGCTGTTACAAAAATTATAACACAGAAAGCATTATGTTACAAATAAATGATACTGACTAAAATCCCCAGACACTAACCCAAATCCCACAGACACTGAATTAAAACCCACAGACACTAACTAAAATCCCACAGACATTGAATTAAAACCCACATACACTGACTTAAAAACCCACAGAAACTTTCTCAAACACACAATCGACTAAAAACCCATACACACCGACTAAAATCCACATAACCACTAAAATCCCATGCATAATCGAATAAATCCCACAGATATAGTAATATAACAGTAATAGAATTTAAAACTCACAGACACATGGTACAAATCCACAAACAAAGAATAAAATCTCACAGATATAGTAAAAGATTTTTTTTTTTTTACCTCCATACTGTGTCCCGTATATGTCTCTTCACATGCTTCGTCCATCTTTTATTTATATATCTCTCAGGGATCCTTGTAACATTTTGAACATCAAAGACCTTGATAACATGTAGGCATAACCAGCCAAGCAAAGAGTACTGCTTGCAAGTGCAATCTGCTATGATATCTTCTCCATTTCTTGAAAAAGAAACACAACTAGATCTGTTCCATGTGTCTTTTGGGCTGGGGTAAATTTCGTAGACAATATTATTGTTGTCAACAGCAGAAATTGTCCTATATGTTGTAGAAAAAGCAGCATGCACCTCTTTCTTAAAACATTTAAAAACTGTACTTGAGTATATCTCTGCTGCATGTACCATTATCCCAGAGAAAATGTCAATAGAGGGTTTAGTTGTAATTTTCAAATGATCTTTCCTTTGTTCTTCACTTCTCCAACGTTTTACTGTTTCTTGAAATATATCAAAAAACTGAGTAAGAGATGTATTCCTGTTAGCTTTGAAACATATATCACTATTTGTGCTCTCACTTCTTTGTGAAGACAAAAACCCAGCAGAGAAAAAGTCTTTGCTTAATGATGTGCACCACTTCTCACGCAGTCCGTAAAGCCTTTTGCACCACCCTTCGGAAGTGACATTGTACGTTTGCAACATTGAATTCCATCTTGTCTCAAAATCAGCCTCATCAACACACCATTTCAAGCAATAATCAAACTCACTTTTGAATTTTTCATCAGTTTTGAGTTGTCCAAAGTGACTTATGGCATTTTGTTGTATATATATGCCAAAGACAAAGCCTATGTCTGGATCTTCCACCAAAAACCTAACAACACACGAATAAATCTTAACACAGTCAAAAGATACATCATATAAATCACACAGATACCTCACAATAAATCAAAAATATCTCACAGAAATCCTAATAAATCTCACAGATACCTCATAAAATGTAACAGATACAGAATTTTAAACTTGAAGGTAAAGAATGGATTTTTTTTGCTTTTCTTACAGTATGGATGGCATTGGACATTACCTGGTCTTGATCAGTGAAAATTGTTATTGGCTCTTTACCACCCATAGACTTCTTGAATTCTCCAAGTACCCATTCAATGTGGTCAAGTTTCACTTGATAAAAAGGCGCATCCATACATAATGGTGTTCCAATGATTATTTACTCCAACAATAGGAGCATATATTAAGTTGTATCTGTTTGTGTTGTAAGTGGTGTCAAAGATGATAACATCTCCAAACAGATCAAAATCTTCTTTCATCATAGGATCTCTCCAGAATATGTCCTCCAACCTTGCATCTTCCCCATACCTGAAACTATAATAGAATCTTGGATCTTCTTCCTTTAGGCGGTGGAGTTTATTAACGACTGTTTGAGCATCACCTTGCAATATTTTTTCAGTCCTATACTTGTTGATCCAATTAATTTGGTCCCTCTTTGTGTGACCAACATACTCTTCTCCACCAGCCATTTTCACCAATACGTTATATGCTTCAGTAGGTTTTAAACCATCATCCTCAAGTTGGGCCATCAATACACCTTTTTATTTAGAAATAGAACGCTCATTCCATTTTAGGTGACTGTATATTGCACCCTTGTGAACTCATGGTTGTGACCCCTGTCATGCTTAATTATTCTGAAATGGTCCTCTTTTTTCTGGTATTGAACCCTTACCTTAGCCTAACATCCAGTTCTTACAATGGGTTTATTACCTCATTTTTTATCAAGTTTACAATTTCTTCGACAACAGGGATGGAGGATTAATTGCCTCGCAAAGAAAAGATTTGATTCTTTAAATCAAGGTACTTCGACCTTGATTTCCCTTCACAGGAGCAGAGGAAGTATAGTTCTGCAACACACTCTATTTTCTTCCTATACTTTTTACCACTCATTTTGGTTGTAAAGCCATTTTCGTTCGCATGAGCCTTATAAATTTCATATAGTTCCTCATACTTGTTTGCACAAACCCCAACAAGTGATCTTGTTTCATAAGAAATTTCTTGGGCAGGACCTACAATTTTTTAAATCTAAGATTAGACAACTTTATATACAATAAGACTAATTATGTAACAAAGACTCATGAAAAATTCCAGTCACTCAAATAAATCACATAGTCAATGACTAAACTCTCACAGAGAGATGAAACTTATAAATCTCACAGATCCCAGGATAATAAATCTCACAAATAAAACACATAGATTACACAGATTATAAACTCTTAGTGACAAATTATTTAATTGTAAATCTCACAGATAAATCTCACAGATCCCAGAATAATCCTCACAGATCTCAGAATAAATTTCACAGATCACAATAAAAGATTTAATTTTTTTTACCTATCTTTTGCACAGGTTGAATATTTGGTATTTCAAACAGATCAGCAGTCTGATCAAACAATGAATAAAACTCACAGTCATTTTACTAAAATCCACAAACAATATTAAAAATCACAGACATATGACAAAAACACCCAGACCACACCAAAATCCCGCAGAGACTGAACAAAATCCCCCACACACTAACTCAAACTCACAGACAATAAATAAAAATACACAAACCACACTAAATCCCACAGACACTGAATAAAATCCCACGTATAATCGACTAAAATCCATGCACTATACTAAAATCTCATGCATAATTAATCAAACTCATGCACTATATTAAAATCACATATATATTACAAAAACACCTGCACTACACCAAAATCCCACAGACACTGACCAAAAGCCACACACACTGACTCAAACTCACAGACAATAAATAAAAATACACAGACCACACTAAATCCCACAGACACTGAATAAAATCTCACAAACAAAACACCCAGACCACACCAAAATCCCCCACACACTAACTCAAACTCACAGACAATAAATAAAAATACACAGACCACACTAAATCCCACAGACACTGAATAAAAGCTCACAAATAAAACACCCAGACCACACCAAAATCCCCCACACACTGACTCAAACTCACAGACAATAAATAAAAATACACAGACCACACTAAATCTCACAGACACTGAATAAAATTCTACAGACACTGACTAAAATCCACAGACCATACTAAAATCTCACAAACAATGAATCAAACTCACAAACCATATTAAAAATCACAGATATATGACAAAAACACCCAGACCACACCAAAATCCCACAGACACTGACCAAAAGCAACACACACTGACTCAAACTCACAGACAATAAATAAAAATACACAGACCACACTAAATCCCACAGACACTGAATAAAATCCCACAGACACTGAATAGAATCTCACAAATAAAACACATAGATTACACAGATTATAAACTCTTAGTGAAAGATTATATCATTGTAAATCTCACAGATCCCAGAATAATCCTCACAGATCTCAGAATAAATCTCACAGATCACAATAAAAGATTTAATTTTTTTTACCTATCTTCTGCACAGGTTGAATATTTGGTATTTCAAACGGATCAGCAGTCTGATCAGGGTCAACATTCCCATCATATGGTGGGTCAATTATCATTTCATTATGGTAACAGTTGAAAAGCAAAATTTTAGTAACAGTTTTAATCAGGTCATGTAGAATTTTAGCCATGTTGTAATGTTTATCAAGTTATCACTAAAAAAGTATCTTCTCTGCATCTCTTTTTTTTATGTGCTTTTTTTTATTGTAATCAATATATAAAAATGTGAATCAAGATATAAAAACATACAAATACCAAAAGTGTTTTTGGTTACCTTGTTGCAAGATGTCAATTTGCTCGATCAAAGAAATTTCATTTTCATCCAAACCAGGAAGCAAGTCTTCACATTTCCTCAAAAGAAAAACATATTATAGACCAAATTAATATATAATATATGATTTCCTTTTTTTAATTTTCATATATAATTTTATTTTAAAGGAGTCATTTTTGGTGAGGGAATTGTTACACCTACTTAGCCCAAACAATCCATTCTGAATGTATATAGGGCATGTCAGGTTTCCACCCAAAATGCTCAGACTATCCATAGAAATGTTATAAATATCAAAAATCAAGGTAAAATTTGACAGTTGCCATATCAATTTTTTTTTTCAGATAATTTTGTTAAAATCCCAGTCAAATTTGAAGAGCTCACCCTTTTTATGTACTGGTTATGTGTAAGGATAATCATAATCATGTTCAATTATCATTCCAATATCTGCAAATAAACCAAAAGATTATGGTATAAGTTAATTGTTTTTGATAAATATTAAATGTAACAGTTGCAAAAGCAAAAGCATGCAAACAGTCATAAATGTTTATAGACATTTCTCGAGATATAACAGTGAAACAGTTATTTAGATACAGTTAGAGATACAGTTATAGAAATAGAGATACAGTTATTATTATTGAATTTAAACCAAAAAACGTTTCATCACTCTTTTTTTTTTTTAATTCACAATTGGGTTTTGGGGAGTTGTCTGGGGAATGGTTGTCTATGGGGGAAGGTTTTCATTAAATGATTTTTTGTTTGTATTGGAAAAGTCACAAACAATCAATTGCATCAGTTCAAATTATATCTATAAATAGAGGTCGAATTTCAGTTTATTGTTCGTCAAACTTTTAGATTTTTAAACATACACTTAGAAATTTGAAGAGAGAAGAATGGCAACCCTAGGAGAGCTAACACTTGCAAAAACAGTCGAATATGTAAGGGACAGGTTTGAAACCCTCAACATGCACAGGCAGGTTGTGGAAAATCCCACCAGAGGTGAGATGCTGCTGGGTTTGATTGTCTACAAGGTGGACCTGTATTATTCACCAGATGAACCCAAGGTGAAGGCTGCCAACATGCTTGGACGTCTCATGGCTATAGGCCGTAAACATAGGGAGTTGGATGCTGATGCTATGAAGTTGGTGCAAGAAATAATCAAATTTGATAATGAAAAGTATGAAATGGTTGTTCGGAATCCCTCAATGCTATACTCTTATTGTGGTGCAAGAATTGTCGAGGTTGCTACACATTTCATTACTGAGGAGATTTTTTTATGTTTTTTATTTTTTTAATCCCCTGTGTTTTTTTTTTTATTGATGTAACTTTTATCTTAGTATGTTTAATAAAATATCAGTATCTTTTTTATTTTTTGCTCTTTTTGTCATCATTTTTTGATAAAAAAATGGAAATAAATTAGAAAATCTAAAAATAGTAAAACAAATTTAGCAAAACATAAGACATTTTTCGTCACCGCGTGTTCGATGTCAACTGCTCAATTAAAGATAATCCATTTCCATCCAAAGGTGTAGCAAGTCTTCAAATTCCACGAAAAATAATGAATTAGGAACAATGCAAGTCAAGATCAACATACCATAATAAAACATGTACATATTTAAACACCCACCAAACCCATGACCTTTTCTAAAATCCATGCATGCTTAATAAAAACCACGCACTCACCAAAACCCACACACCGACTTAAACTCACGTATAATTACTAAGAAATCATGCATCACACTAAAATCCCACGTACACCGAATCAAACTCACAGATACTTACTAAAATCCACAGATCATACTAAAATCCCACGACAATGAATAAAACTCATGACGCTTTACTAAAATCCATGCATAATATTAAAAATCATGCATATATGACAAAAACACCTGCACTACACCAAAATCCCATGTATAATCACCAAAACACACACACACACTTACTCAAACTCACGTAAAATAAATAAAATACATGCACTACACTAAATCCCACGTACACCTAATAAAATCCCACGTACATCACTAAAACTGCAGACCATACTAAAATCTCACGCATAATGAATCAAACTCATGCACTATATTAAAAATCACGACGATGACAAAAACACCTGCACCACACCAAAATCCCACAGACACCCACTCAAAAGCCACACACACTGACTCAAACTCACAGATAATAAATAAAAATACACAGGCCACACTAAATCCCACAGACACTGATTTAAACTCACAGAAATTTTACTAAAATCCATAGACCATGCTAAAATCCCACATACAATGACCAAAACACACACACACACATACTAAAACCCCTGCACCAAAACCACGCATAATGACTTAAAACCACATACACTAACTAAAATCCCATGACAATGATAAAACCCACAGACACCACTCAAACACAGACGGTGAGTAAAATGCATGCATAATGACTCAAAACCCACATAATCGAACAAAAATGCATGCATAATGACTAAAATCATACAAAATGATGAAAAACGATAAAAAATCGTAATCGCATTAATGCAAATTCATGAAATCATACGTAAAGTCGATATCACAGAAAAATCTGTAATCGCATTACGAAGCTCATAAAATCACACGTATGATGAAAAACGCATGAAAACAGTAATCGCATTACGCAAATTTCATAAAATCACGTAACGATGAAAATCGCATGTAAAATGTAATCGCATTACGCAAATTTCATAAAATCACATAGAACGATGAAAATCGCATAAAAGCGAAGATAAAAAAACATCATACCGATATCAAAATCAGCTATTTCAATCTGTCGATCAGCTATTCCAATCTGTGATTTGTTCAGATTTAACTTTATAAATCAAATTGGAACAGTTTCAAATTGAAAAAATCTCACAAAAATTGGGGATTATGAAATTTTACCTCATTCGATCGATTGCAAGACATATTAGATGTTGATTCTTCAGTTTTTTCAAGAGGAATCACGAAACGGTTAATTGTCGGAATCGCCAATTTCGAGACAAAATCGCCAGAACAAATGTGGGTTTTGAAATTTCAATTTTCTGCTTTTCCGGTTTTGGTTTGCCTTTTATCGACCGATGAATTTCGGGGTATACATACCGATTTAGAATTGAACCGCCCATTGATGGAAACCGAATTTCCATTTCTAATGGAAATATCGCTTATAATATACTTTCTCGTTTATCTTCTTGGATCGAGAATAGATCCATGCATACAGAAAGAAATCCCCATTGCAAATGATACTCCATGTATGGATCCAAAGATCGAACAACAATTGTAGAATACAACTCACCTAATCTAATGAAGAAAGAATAAGAGCAGGAGGATTTACCTTTTTACTTGTAGTTGTAGTAGATAGAGAATAGAATTAAGGAGTGACTGATGTAGAGAGAAACAAAATGTGGATGGAAGATAATGAAGGAGCCGGCAGGCAAGTGCCCAAGTAACCGGGTTAAATTAATTTTTAAAGGCTTTTTACATTACTCTTCCACTAGTAACTAGTAATATATATGTAACCACCCCAAAGTTTCTAGTCCAAAGAGGTTAAAGGGATTGAAAACGCTATTCATACCAACACACCTTTCTTTTCGGGAATCCATCCATAAGAACTCCAGAGTTGAGCGTGTTTGCTTTGGAGCAATCTTAGGATGGGTGACCAACTGGGAAGTCTCCCGGTTCGTGCACGAGTGAGGACAAAGTGCGCGGGAAAGTACTTGTGTTGGTACAGTGGAGCCAGCATATCACCTGGAGAGCTGCCCATGAGTAACCGCGCCGGCCCAAAGGGTCGGGGCTCGGCCCATTAGTGGCCCAGGTCGTTACAAATGGTATCAGAGCCGTGCCAACCCAAAACCCACAAGGGGTGGACGGTTGGCCAGACCATGGTGCGGCGGGGACGTCGCACAATTCAAGAGGGGGTGAACGTAACGCCCCAAAGTTTCAATTCAAGTCCAAAGAGCTTAAAGGGATTGAGAACGCTACTCATACCAACAAGGTGCACTTTTCTTTTCGGGAATCCATCCATAAGAACTCCAGAGTTAAGCGTGCTTGCATTAGAGCAATCCTAGGATGGGTGACCAACCGGGAAGTCTTCCGGTTTGCGCACGAGTGATGACAA
The DNA here is from genome assembly GCA_026545765.1 of Plantago major. Lineage (NCBI taxonomy): Eukaryota > Viridiplantae > Streptophyta > Magnoliopsida > Lamiales > Plantaginaceae > Plantago > Plantago major. Next base: position 44,955,050 of record CM048841.1, read on the forward strand.
AGTGCGTGGAAAAGTACTTGTGTTGGTACAATGGGACCAGCATATCACCCAGAGAGCTGCCATGATTAACCGCGCCGGCCCAAAGAGTCGGGGCTCGGCCCATTAGTAGCCCGGGTCGTTACAATATACATGATTTTAAAATTAATGTTTTATGAATACCAAATTTTTATATTATATTCTATTTGTGTATTTAAGATTGTTTATTATTTATTTGGTGTAGGTTAGTTTATTTTTCTAGTAATTTGTTAAGTTATGTGAAACGACTAAAACTATATGTATGAAGTTTTATGGGACATATGGAGTATGTTTTATTTACTTCCACAAGTAGGAGTGTTGATTTTTTAGAACTATTTGTAATGTGGTATACCTCCAATTTAATATTGTCATTTATATAGATGTTTTAATGATTATACTCAATAAATTATTAAAATTCATATTTCAATTTTTAATATGAATAATTAAACAATATTCCATCTCAGAGGATTTCAAATATATATGTCTTCTTAATCGTCTCACATAACTTCATACATTATTAAAAAAATGTTACCCATCTAATCCAACATACAATAGAAAAATATTGCATTTGCACAAATTACATGTTTTAATACATAATATACACTTTTTACCATAGATATTATGTGTAACGCCCCAAAGTTTCAAATCAAGTCTAAAGAGCTTAAAGGGATTGAGAACGCTACTCATACCGACAAGGCGCACCTTTCTTTTCGGGAATTCACCCATAAGAACTACAGAGTTAAGCGTGCTTGTTCTGGAGCAATTTTAGGATGGGTGGCCAACTAGGAAGTCTCCCGGTTCGCGCACGAGTGAGCACAAAGTGCGCGGGAAAGGACTTGTGTTGTTACAGTAGGGCTAGCATATCACCCGGAGAGCTGTCCATGAGTAACCGCGCTGGCCCAAAAGGTCGGGGCTCGGCCCAGAGCTTAAAGGGATCGAGAACGCTACTCATACCAACAAGGTGCACCTTTCTTTTTTGGAATCCATCCACAAGAACTCCAGAGTTGCTGCTTGCGAGAAATCTTAGATGGTGCCCGACCGAAGTTCTTCCTCATGACGAGTGAGGACAAAGCGCTGAAAAGGACATGTGTTGCTATAGTGGGCCAACATATATCACCCGAGAGAGTCATGAGTAACGTACAAATAAAGGGTTTGCTCGCCCATTAGTGGTCCGGGTCGTTACATTATGTCTTATAATTTTTTTTAATTTCTCGTGAACTATATGTCAACTTTAATGTATGAATATCTCCGGGGTGCAGGGAATATACACATAAATAATAACTATGACATCATACCGGCTTGATCCGGCTCAATCCGGATGGACCGATCCGACCCCGGTTTAACCGTTTTTGGAGGTTGGCCAGCTTAATTTCCGGGCTTTTAAAACACGAGTCCGCTTATGAGAGACCTCTATATAGGAGAGTCCCGAAGTCCTTCAAACGTTAAAACTAGACTATTATACCTATTTTCTCGACCTGGCTTCTGATGGTTTTTCGCGGATCTTTTGACCCGGATTCATTAAAAATGGGTCAAGTAAAAACTAGACAATATAATGTAAAAACTAGACAATATAATGTAAATTTAATATCATGTAAAAACTAGAGAATTCATTTAATAAACTAGACAATATAATGTAAAAACTAGACAATTATGTTACATTGAGTGAGTAAACTTCTGGACAAGTAATAAAACTAGACAATTTATTTACAAAACTAGACAATTCAGTTACAAAACTAGACAATTATGCAGGTCATTTTTCAAACTTGAGAAGCTTTTTCATCGCCAATTTTCGCTTTTCTAGCTTTTTCAACTTTTCATTCTCCTTCATTTGCATTATCGCATCTTCTTTGTTAAATGATGCAACCTTCACAAAATATCGATTCAAACCATTTATGCCAAGAAGAATATGAGCTGAGCAAATTTCAACACGAAGGAATTTCGTACGATTCACCTAATACATAAAACCAAAACAAAAGCTCAGAAAAATTATGCAAGAAGTTCACAATTTATCTACAAACTTATTGAAAAAATTTATCTAAAAACATAATAAACTAGTACATACTTGCATTAGATCCTTGCAAGGAAAAGGAGTTCCTCGAATGTACCCATATACTTCATCGTAAAAACACCACGGTAAATCGAGATTATCAGTCCAATCAACACATATTAAAAACTATACAGTTTATACGAAAAACTAGACAATACATACTAAAAACTAGACAGTTCAACACAACCGCACAACAGAAAGATATAACATGAAAAACTAGACAAATATTGGTAAAAACTAGACCATATGTGTTAAAAGCTAAAACATAAGGTATTTACATAAAAACTAGACAATTTCACGCAAAAAACTGTAAAAACATTAAAAAGTAGACAATATATGTTAAAAACTAGACAATTTCACACAAAACAATCAAAAAATTCAAACAAACAACAAATCCCCACAAAAAACATATACAGTGTACACAACCACATAGCAAATCTAAAAATCATAAAAGGTAGATGATACATGTTAAAAACTAGACAATACATACTAAAACCTAGACAACTGCACAACAAAAAAACTACACCAGCAACAACGAACAACATAGACGATTTCTACTAAAACATAGACCATTTATATAAAAAAAAATTAGATAATTTATAGTAAAACATAGACAATTTATACAAAAAACTAAAACAACAACATCGAACAACATAGACAATTTATAGTAAAACATAGACAATTTATACAAAAAATTAAACCAGCAACAATGAACAACATAGACAATTTATACATAAACATAGACCATTTATAGAAAAAACTAGACAATTTATAGTAAAACATAGACAATTTATACAAAAAACTACACCAGCAACAACGAACAATATAGACAATTTCTACTAAAACATAGACCATTTATACAAAAAACTAGACAATTTATAGTAAAACATAGACAATTTATACGAAAACTAAACCAGCAACAACGAACATAGACAATTTATACTAAAACATAGACCATTTATACAAAAAAAAAACTATACAATTTACACTAAAACATAGGTTATTTATAAAAAAAAATTAAACAATTAACGAACTCAACAATTTCAAAATGAAGTCACCAAACATTTCATTAATACATAGAATCGCTTGAAATGAACATGAATACATTATACATGAACATGAATATATGATCATCAACATGAGAGGCAGAAGACTAACCACGCCTTTGGAAGTGAAAGTAGTGAGAGTAAACTTCCGTCACCGATAATCCTTGTAGAGAAGATCTGAACAAACACAGCAATCAAACAACAATATAACATTTCTAACCAAAATCTCACAAATCAATACGCCAATTAACGAAAATCCACGCCTTTGGAAGTGAAAGTAGTGAGAGTAAACTTCGTCACCGATAATCCTCAGAGAGAAGATCGAACAAACACAAAGAATCAAACAACAATATAAAATTTCTAACCAAAATCTCACAAATCAATACGCTTAATTAACGAAAATAATCACGGAAAAAATTCACAACAGAAACATTTCGAACAAACATAACAACATTTATCAGTAGAATCGCGAGAAGAAATTGCAGATTTGAAACGATTTAGTATACTTACTAGCTATCATATCAAATCAACCTCATAGATCGATTCGTGGAGATGAGTGACATAATAATGGAATGGTGAAATCTAAAACATAGACAATTTATTAAAAAAAAACTAAACCAGCAACAAGGAACAACATAGACAATTTCTACTAAAAATATAGACAATTTATAAAAAAAACTAAACAAATTCCCTTCACTAATTCACAACATGAGCATCTCGATACATACAAAACACATACACAAAAAACATATGAAATACAGTCCCCAAACTTGAATCTCATTCATATAATGCCACATTAAGCTGAGATCACCAAAACAAACAAACAAACCTCAAACATCAGAGACACGACACGTACATCCATGGAGCGCCGTCTCTTCAGCTGTTTCGACCGGACTCCCCGGGAATATGTCAACGTCTCCTCCTCCTCAAACCACAACGCCATGCATGGCTGACCTCACAACCGAAAGCAAAGAACACGCCTCTCCTGTATTCGTCGAGCTCTTCTCCTCCCAGGGTTGCGGATGCCTTCTCGCGGCTGGGCAGAGGAGACTTCAAATTGGAATCTACCCGAGAAACAACAGAAGCATCAATGACCCCCAAAATATGAAGTTAGGGTTTCAGGAGGATCCGATTTCTAAGCTAATCCACAGATCTACTTACCACTGAGATCGCAATATGGAGAAATAAAACACACAACAGAAACCTAGATCGCGAAATGGGAGAAATGGATGTTGGGGTTTCCTGCAAAATTTTGAGAGGAGTAGATGGAATGGAAGAGAAAGAGCCACAAATGAAGAATATGAAAAAGAAAATCTAAAAAATGTCCTTTTATAGTGAATCCTGAATAAATGGGTCTGCGACCCGGATTCGATAATTAACACCTAACCGGATATGAGAAGATCCGTGAAAAATTGAAAACGGGTCATTGTAAAACATAGAACACAAATATAGAGGTCTCTCTGGACCCTCTCTTCAAATGTAGTAGCTGGAGAGTGATGATTCATGAGCAAACCCCGAAAACTGGCATTTTGGTGTGGCCAGAACCGAGACGAACCGAAAAAGACCGGCCCGAAATTTTAGGTTTTCCTTGGCCCGAGGACTGACTGACTATGGTCGGTCCAGACCACTGTAACCGAATTTAAATAAAAAAAAAAGCCAAAAAAACTCCAAAAATAGTATGTTGATTGCTGCCTCCAGCCTGCCTACCTTGCTGAACCAAAAACTCCAACCGACCAAGAACTCCAAAAACTTTAAGGCACATTTCAACCAACCATGATTCAATCCAAACAAAAGTCCACAAAAGTCATATTACAAGCCATAAATAAAATACAAGTCATACGAGATACGGATTCAAAGTTCAAACATAAGTCTATCCAAATTCCAAAGTCCAAAACACTCAAAAGACTTCAAATCTCATCAAGGTTCCACAATGTAAACGACGTTGTCATCCTCATCAACGTCAATGGTTCTCATTTCTATTACGACAAAAGAAAACAAGGATTAGTTATTGAATGAGATAAAGGAGTGCCTATCAAACAAGAAACAATATATTCAAGAATTATATATAACAAACAATATATTACCTTCTTCAATTTCCTCCAATTCTTCCAAATCCTTCAAGTTATCTTCCATGTCACGAATTTCTCTACGTTTCCTTGCTGGAATCCAATCTTGAGTACAAATCAAAGCTTGCACGGTCTAGTTTTGTGCAAAGAAACAAATGAATTAAAATGTAAAATTAATAAATAAAACTAGGCTAAATAATGAATATAAAGAAGCTTAAAATTACATTACCATAGGATTTAATGAGCTTCTAAATTGATCAACTTGACGACCTCCGGCGCTAAAAGCGGATTCGGTTACCGTAGTCAAAGGAATAACAAGAATATCACGCGCCATCTTTGAAACAATTGGATAACGATGTTCATTCAAAGCCCACCAAGATAATGCATCAAACTCCTCCTCCGGTCCTAACTTATCATCCAAATATCTTTCAAGCTCACTTCTCTCAATTGTTCCCTTCAACCTCTTAGCTTTGTCTAAGAGCATTTGACGATGACCACCAACTCCAAGATTGACATCACTACTTTGGCCACTTTAGGACGCCAAGTTAGTGTACTTTGACCTATACTCATCATATAACTCATTAGCACACGCCCTCACTTCAATAGCTAATGATTTACCTCTTTCTTTCCCAAACATATCTTCAAGAGTCACTACAACAACTTCTAACTTGGCATGTGGATCAAGAATCACCGACATGTAAACCATCGTGTTCATTCTCTCCAAATCACCCCAATACTTTTCATATTTTTCTCTCATGACAACGGCCATTGATTGCATCTTTTCATCTCTATTTTCTCTCCATTCATTCAACATATAAAGGGTGTCACATATTTCCATTAGTCCCTTGTTGCTTGTCATATACAAAGAACTAGAAACGTGCTTTGAAATGTGCTTTGTCAATCCATAGAACCGTTTCAAAAATACAACCAACTTCTCTACTTTTACCCAATCATCTTCATTAGGAGGCATTTCACCAGGCTTATCAGAATGAGGTAAGTCAACTCCATCAATAGCAACTCTCAATTTGTGTTTACATTTAACATGCTATATGTGGAATTCCAACGAGTGGGGCAATCTTGAGATAACAAAGATTTTGTATCTATATCAAGTCTCTTCGCAAGATCTTTCAATCTTTGAAATCTAGAAGGAGAGTTCCTAATATATTTCACAGCACATCTGATTCTATTGATGGATGTTTGATCATCTCTAATGCCATCCCACACAATAAGATTAATTATGTGAGCCATGCATCTCATGTGAATGTACTTGCCCTTACAAATACCAATTCAATGCTCAATCATTCTTCTCGATACATGCGTGTTATTATTGGTGGCATTATCAATACAAGATAAAGCTTTCTTTCAAGACCCCAAGCTTCAAGACACTCCTCAATACCTTTACCAATGGCTTGACCACTATGACTAGTGATAGGGCAAAAGTTAATGATCCTTTTTTGTAACTTCCATTCATTATCAACAAAATGAGCAGTGATGCACATATAGTTCAACTTCTGATTAGATGTCCATGTGTCAGTAGTAATGCCAACTCTTTGACACGAATCTCTAAAAACACCTTTTAACATCAACTTTTCAATCTTGTAAAGATTAAGAACATCACGTGCAATAGTAAAACGTGACACACAAGTGTATTTAGGACATGCAGCTTCCATAACACGTACAAAACCAGGTGACTCAGCAAATCTAAAGGAACATTCTTCAAGAATTATCATTTCAACAATGGCTTGCCTAACTTCAGTCAAATTCACAGTACCAAATTTCAATTTCCCATCACCCCCCTCTTCTCCATCCACAAACCCGGGTCTAAATGTCAACTCAGTTTGTTTATCTTTATCTTTATTAATGTGATTAAGCAAACATTTTCAAAGATGTTCCTTAATATTCCTTGTACCATTCTTAATCGCATAAGATCCAAAAGTGGAGTTACAGAACTTACATTCAAATTTCAATTCAATCTCCTCCATATACTCCACGGCACTTCCAATAGTCCATCTTCTTTGTAACTCTAGTCCTCACATAATTCCGCCTCCGTGAGTTTCTTATTCACAGTAATGAATTGCTAATCTCTTCCAATTCTTCAACAAGAAAAGAGTCGAGGAAGGGTCCACCAAACCGGTCGACCTTTTTTCTAAGGGCCACAATTCAAGAAACACACTGTAAATACAATATATTTTTTAAAAACAGTGATGATATCAAGATATACATAACAGAAAGCTTACATTGCAAGAATCTTGGGAAGCCGTGGTTCCAACCAAAAATCGAACAAGCAGATTCACAGGAGATGAGCGGCAAGATAAAGTCTGGAGATGAGCGGAGATGGAGGCGGCAAGATAAAGTCTGGACTGACTGGAGATGAGCGCGAGGCGGAGGACTGATGAGAACAGTCTGGCTGTCTGTGTCTGGAGATGCGGCGTAGGTGGAGGGAGGCCGGAGAGAGGCGTAGGCGGGCGGAGGTGGAGAGATTGGACGCAGAAATGGCGTGGAGAGATCAGAGATGGAGGTGGGCTGAGGCTCGTTTGGTGATTTGGGGGCTAGGGTTAGTAATTTAGTATTTACTACTTAGTCACTTTATTTACTACTTAGTCACTTAATAGGGTATGCTACAGTAACTCAGTTATATTCGGTCCGGACCGCGATTTTTTGGGTTTTGGACTGGCCCGGATCGAAAACCGAAATTTTCAAATATTAAGGACCGAGGATCGGATTGAATATGTTTAGGGTCGGCCCGAAAACCGATTTTTCGGTCCGGTTTTTTGGTCTGTGGCATTTTATGCTCAGCCCTAGTGTCCACTCTTGTTCATCTCAAAAAAAAACACTTTAATTCTCTTTTCACCCAAAATTCCTTTCATATTCTGTCTCACTCAGAAAACCTACCTGTAATCGCGGTGGAAAAAACCATTTCTACTCGACTTCAACTTCCCTTCCCTTCCCGCCAATTTAGCTGCTAAAGAACCCTAGTTCGCTAATCACTTCAACCTCGATTGATCGATATGCAGTAAACAAACCAGCTGTACAAGAGAGCGAGATGGATTCCGGTCGTATCAAAGTCACTTCCAGAGACGTTCAGGAAGTCATCTCCAAGCTCACCTCCGATAAGGCCAAAACTCGAGATGTAAGCATCGCTTTCAATCGCATTCACCTCTCTACTCTTCAAATATTGTGCAATAATAGTTCGAGCAGATTTTTACTAGTTTTCCTACTTTTGTGTTTAAGAGCTTTTGTTCAGAAATCGAGGTGTTTGCTGCTAGTCAAGTATAGTCTAGGCACACTATGATTAGTTGATTACTCCTTTTCTCATCGGGAAAAAAATGGTGTGTCTAGTTACTTCTCTATAGAGATAGATTTTGGGTGTCCATTAGCAATTAGAAATGTAGTATGATTTTAAACATTTCATTTCTGGAGGTATTGTTAACCTCATTTACAATTTTACCATCCTTTTATCAATCTTGTATTCAAATAGTGTACCATTGGTTAAATATATTCTGAAAGTTCATGAGGCGTACTTTCATATTATAATTTTGTTAAATATATATGTAGACATAATTTGTGGTCAAAGCCGACCTCTAATATTATGCAAAAGTCAAATGTGCCATTTGTTATGGGTCGGTCGGACCGACTGAGGGGGTAATATGTTTCTTAAACACCATAAAAAGTCGAATGACAGATTAATCATTATTAATTGGACGGAGAGGGTATGTATTTTTACTTGAGTTCAATGAACGGCATATTGACTGGCTTCTGTAATTTTGTCTCCGAGGTAGAGCTACTTCAAAATCATCCTTGTCTTACTTTCAGATAGATTGTTGCTTGACAGTACTTGTCATCAAACTCTGTTTTACCTCATTGTGAAGTATACTTGAGGACAATATGATGTGATTACTGATTTTACATTCTGATATTTTCCGGGAATAATGATGTGGTACGCTATCTGTTCCTTGTAGATAGATATGAATTTATTTATGATAAAAAAATCTCATATTTTCATCTAAAACAGTTCAAAATCTTCTTTGCTGTACTGTCAGTTAGATTGTTGTTTGCTTGCACTACGCCTACATTTTAAGCTGATTTTGTTTTGTTTTGGTTATAGGAAGGAATTAAACTGCTGAGCATGTGGATGCTAGAAACAGTAGGGGATCGATCAAAAGTTTTCTGTAGATACTTATCAGATAAAACAGCAAGTCTCAAGCATAACGAAACTTTTCACTGTAAGCATGTTTGTGCAGTTGAGCTTCATGTTTATGTTATTTATATGTGGGAATACAAATAGAGGATGCATCAATCACTGCCTATGTATCTGTGCAGCTGAAACATGGCCGTTTCTTGTAAAAATCTTGATTCAATGTATATCGTTGGAGATATCCTCCAGCAAGAAGCGATTGCCAAAGATAACTTATGCAAAAGCTCTCAAGGTGGTCATCAACCGAGCAGAGGATGTTGAGTATTCAGGTTAGTGTTTGGAATTCTTGATTAGAGCACAAAACTGGGCTTTCATTGTGTATTTGGCTGAATTTTATGCAGTCACCTTTTCGGTATTTCAACCCAATAAAATTTAAACGTTTGCTAACATATAAATGTTCTTGATGTGAATTTTGACTTCCCTTTTGACTGAGCTCCCTTATTATGCATGCAAATCGCTTTCATAATATTGCTCGCGATATGCCGTAGCATTACCTCGAGTCAATTACGGTCATTTCTATGATAATTTTATGCACGCATCTAATTATATAGTTAACATCTCCGTTATCGTGGTATGTAATCAAGCACTTTTGTATATGAATTTCAATTCTAATCATAGATACCTCTTTTTTAATAGGTAATCTCAAATATTATTAAAGACTGAAAACACAATCGTGCAATACACAAGAATTGTATTAAAATTACAAATTAGACACAAATGTCATAAAATTCATGAAGTTTGGAGAAAGGGTTCCTCGTCAGCATCGAACCGTAGAACAAGGTCCGAGGATAATCCTCGATCTTTAACTTTAAACAACAAATGTCTTAAGTATCTATCCTTCTTGCTCCACATACCAAATAATACACCCAGGGATTATATTGCAAAGTCTTTATCCTCAATACTCCATGGCAAAGTCCATGATATGTTTTGGTGCTCGACCAACTCCCTGCCCTTCTTACACATAATGCACCGCTCAACCACATGCGTATCTTGAACCATAAGATTATTGGTAATCAACCTTTCTTTTGGATAACCGCCCACATAGAAAGCTGCCCTAGATGGGAGATTACTCTAAATTTACTTCCACGGGACATCACCTTGAACAGGTCCTACCAAGGAACCATGAAATGAGCTAACATAGAACTTCTTATCAACCCTGAGTGACCGATCAATGTTATCAATCTCCCGAACTCCTAACTTTTGCATCATAGAAGGAACTAACAATAAGTTAAACTCTTACAAAGTAACATTCCAGCAAACGATACCGTAGTTTTCCTCTAAAAAATGTACACCATAGCCAACGGTGGGTGGAAAGTGAAGAAAATCTTGCTCTTAAAGTGAAGCTTCACTCCAACTATTGAACTAGAACCTGATAGTGGAGCCATGAGCCATCCCCTACCTCAAATGTAGTCTATTGCTGAATCTATCCAATCCACCTCGTATAAATTTCTACAAACTCACTCCATACGGGCATATACAGTTATTCAAAACCCATCCTCCCTCAATTTCGGTGTACTTTTCCACAATGACTGTAAAAAAGCTATCTCTCCCAACTCCAAATCTTCATAGCCACTTCCCCAACCGAGCTTTATTAAAGATAACCATTTTATGCAACCTAGTCTTCCTATTTCTATAGGAGAGCTTTCTACCATGGCCAATGCCACCCCATAAAGTTCTCAATTGCTCATATCTGCTTTTCCACTTGAACTCGAACCGACATAGGACATAAAGTAAGTTGGAAATCGGAATGTTAGAAAGGGACATCATCTTTCCTCCTTTCGAGAGACACTTCCTTTCCGTTCTAAAGAATCCCATTTTGACCTTTTCCACCAATCGGCTTCAAGTTTGATCATAAATCAATCTTAATCAATGGTAAAATGTTCATTAAATATTGATGCATATTGAGGAATCAAAGTTTCATTATATAATTTATTCAAACATTTTACTATTATAGTTTAAGATTAATTCATAGTCAAAGTCGATGTTGGTTGCCGTAAATGTCAAATGGGACAACTTCTGGGATGGATGGAGTACAACCTTTCAAGCCATGTAATCTCCTCTCCGCTCGCTCAATTAAGATGTTCCAAATATTGATGCTCTATAAAAGCAGCTCCCAAAGGAAGACCTAGGTATTTCATAGGCAGCTGAGATATTGTACATTCTAGAATGTGGGCCAAATCTTCCACATTCACTACTTCACTTACAGTTACAGGGATTATATCCGATTCCAAGAGTTTCATTCTCAATCCTAAAACTACCTCAAGACAAAGTAATATGGATCTCAAGTTCCTTATCTGATCCACATCAGAGAATTTAGTGCTTTCTGCAAATAAATGACGTACTCACCTAGCTGATCCAAAAACCTGATAGAAGCCCTTCACTTTCTGCTTTATCTCCAAACCCACACCTTCGGAACATGCATAACAAGAAATACCAGCTTACGTGATCATATGCTTGAATATCTATTTTACATAACACTCCTGGAATTCCTGAAATAATGTAGTATCGACGCACTCGGATGAAATCAATGCTGAGTTAATGATTTCTCTATGTTGGACAAATGCATCTAATGTTTTGACGTAATGGCTCCTAATACCAATATGAGCCTATTTGCCAATACTTACACAATTATTTTGTACACCCCACTCACTAGACTGATAGGCTGGAAGTTTTTCAAATTGGCTGCCCCCCTTTTTTTGGAGTCGAAAACAATATATGTAGCGTTTGACCTCTTAATAAAACTGTCATACTGATGGAAGTAAGAAAACACTGCCATAGCATCCAATTTGATAGTACTCCAGCAAACTTTCTAGAAAGCAAACGAGAAACCATCTGGATCCAGAGCCTTATCTCCATTTAATGAGCTGACCACATTCACAACTTCATCTTTTGTTAAGGGCCTCTTGAGCGAACATGGTTCAGCTTCATTGACCTAGGAAAATTGTGGGCCTTCTATTCCAACCCAGGTCCCCAATCAAATTATATCTTATATAAATCTGTACTTTTGGATACTACATTCTATTTTGGAAATGCTAGAATTTTTTTAGAGAGTTCGAAAAAGGTATGGAAGTCGACCACTTTGTCCGCAATCTCATCTTGGTTCGTGATTACATCATTCTCAACCTCCAACCGTCCGACTTAGAGGTTGCACTATTGCACCTACATATTTGAATTAGCAACCTGGTGGAAAAAATTTGGCATGCTTATCTCCCTCCAACCATAAAGCTCGTGATTTTTGCTGCTATGAAATCTCTTCTAGTTCAGCTATTTTCTGAACTTCAGATCTCAATAATTTCTGCCTTTCCTTTTGATTGCCGATTGGTCCGCTTAGTTTCTTCCGCTTTATTGAGTTCGTCCAGCTCTGAAATTGCTTTTATTCAAGTTTAAATCTCCAACTGTCTCACTATTCCGTTTCTTGAGCTGTCTTTTCAAGGTCTTTAACTTATGGTGAAAGATATAACTAGGGAGACAATTGGGTAGAATATGAAATCCACTAAGATCTACTTTCCTGTAATCCAGCAGGATCTAACGTTCCTGAAATCCACGGACAGCCACATTTTCCAAATCTAAAAGGCCTCCTATCCCCACCCCATTGTTCTTCTAGTCAATCTTTTCTGCGACACATCTGGATATTTGGCCTCAGTCTCGCTGGATATTAAGAATCTGTCAATCCTTGATAAAAATCAGAGAATCTCTATTGGAGAGCCAATTGAATTCACCACCAAATAAAGGTAGGTTAATTAGGAAGGGGATTCTAACAAAATCAGAAAAACCTTCCATAGCTCTTGTCAACCTTCCTCCATTGGATCTTTCGTTGGGATATCTAACCACATTAAAAAGCCCTTCAATGCAAGCAGGCAGGCCCCACCATTATAATATCCCTGTGAATTCCTCCCACATCCACGATCCACCTTCTGTTCTGTTCGATTCTTTCGTTTGGATTTGATTCTTTCACTTGGACTAACCGAATTGTTATCTACTAGAACTAGCAAACCACACCCAATTTTGAATAATATGATGTATCATTCAAAAAGATAAAACTACCTGAAATATTCTGTTTTTATTACAATCTCTCTGGACACGTAATCATGGTATGAATTTCTCAGATGAGAATGTCAAGTTGTCTTAAGGATGTTTGTGCACTGCTGTAACTAATGTTTCCTCCATCTGTTTCTAGGAAAAAAATTGCTTCTATTACCCGTGGCTAAACTTATTTTCAATCACGTAGCGATGTCATCATGGATGTACCTAGCTTCCAGTCGGAGTATGTTCGTATCCTCCAGTGTCTTCTGCCAATCAAAGATTATAGATTTCACCTGAGAAAACGAGTTTATGCTAGTAAGTGTACATATTTCCCCTCAAATTTTTGTGCATCTGTATCCTTTGGCGCATGCAATCTTATTAACTTTTGTCATTAAACACGCGTAGGTTTTGTAGTACTTCACATGAAAAAGGTAGAAACCAGCTTGATTACAGGAAAATCTAACCAAACAAATCCCCACGACGACCCTTTCCGGACCCTGCAGTTACTTCTCGAGAACCCTCCAGGAGATTTCCCGGATGATATCCGAGAAGATGTAGTTCAGGGTTTTGTAGCAATTTTTCAATGTGTAAGGTAGGTTAGGGTAATATTCTTGCATTCATGTTTTTTTCTTTTCCCTGACACGTTTTTTATATGTTTTTTTCGATCGGCTCCAGGAACGAGGATAATAACTCACGGAAACTTATGGACTGTATCAACATATATCTGCTGAAGGATGGACCAAATATGGGCTGCAAATCCCTGGACATTCATGAAGAAGCAAAGAAATTCGTGTTTCAACGCTGGTTTAATGCTCGTGACAAGAAGCTAAAGGTGAATGTATTTATAGCATGAATAAATACAGTAAGATTAAGTGACCTTATTTTGCATAAAGTGTCCCAGCGAGGTACCCGCCTGTTACTCTACCCGTCATTATTTCATTTAACCATGCAAGATTTGTACAATGAATAAGGGTTCTACTTTTTTGTTTTTGAATGTCAGTATAGTTTTGTTGTCTGCTAACTTGTATTCCTTAGTAGGAGTCATTTGTCATCTATGCGAAGTTGCAACTAAGTTTGATGAGAGGCTCTGCTGCTGCTGATGGAACTACTTTACTTGCACAATTTTTGGATGTTGTCAGCAAGGAGCTTGATCAAATGTGTAACCTGGGCACCAGCTTGCTCAGGTTTAACCTTTTTGTTTTATCTAAATGTCAACTTTTTGTGCTCTTTGAATTGTTGTCCTGTGTTCTTAGCTATGAGGTTTTCTATTCAGGACTGATTCTACCTTGGATGCCAGGGACGAAAAGCGATATCTTACCAGAGTGGTGGAGCTTGCAGCCCTTGTCTTCTGCCGGGTAGTTCATAGAAACTCAGTTTGCTGTGTTTTCTCGAATTCAATGCTCTGGGGCTGCATCTATAGTTTATTACTTGTGCAGCCGTATGTGTCATCTGAACATGATGTGTCACTTATCTACTTCGTTATCGAATTCACTAGGCTTTGTTGGCTGTTGTTTAGCTTCAATTTTGGTTACTTTGTTGCTATAAAATTGAAACTCTGTTTACCGATTCTTGTGAATATTTTCATTTTCATACTGTTTGTGAGTGTCTATATACGTAAATATTACTTAAAATATACTGTCTCAAGAATCCTCAAGTTGGTCAGATTGTCGGAACTATGTGCTACAGGGTTAACGAAATAAACACTAATGTTTGTGTACACAACTATACACACACACATATATATATATATAGGTGCACATTCACACACAGGCACACGTACATAAATGCATTTATATGCATACACAGATATATATGAACTCGGAACTCTGTGCAGAGGGGTTAATATATTATGTTCATCAATTAATTTATTTTCTTGCTAGGCATGCTCTGATACATCAAAAGCACTAATTTCAGAAAAGCTTACCAAGGCAAGAGTGTTTGGTCGCCCAGATAAAAGAGAGGCTCGTGGAAGGAAAGTGGGCATGGTAGGTCTGAGGTGAACCTTATTTTTTTTATGTGACAAACAAATGGGTCAGCTGTCATAATCAATGTCCATAATAGAAATATAATAATTTGATATCAAGATTTGTTCTCACTTGAAATATATTTTTTGCCGCTTCAAAAAGATTTGTTCTCACTTGAAATGACTTTATTCACTGGATCGTTTTACCAAATTAGGCTATGAACTGAATCGAAAGATTTGATGAAAATTAGCAATGCTGGGAAAATTTAACTGTCATCCCTATAAAATAGACATAAATCCTCTTACGCTTCTTCGCTGTTCATGTTTCTCTCACGACCTTTTGTTCATATTGCTTGCAGGCATGCTGTACTTTGCTACCTCATTTGCAATTATTCAACTCGTGTCAACAAGGACATCTTCATATATTGGTTTGAAAATTTATCTGCCAACTTTGAAAGGTACACTTGCTCTTTTGGAAATCATAAATCATATTCCTGTTTGCATTTCACAAATGTTCTTTGTGCCTTTGTGGCTAATGAATTGTACTATTTGTGATTACTTTCATCCACACTATCTCTATCCTGTTTTATGTGGGTATTTACATGAACAATTGTTCCGCCTCCATAGTCGAAAGCAATGTTATGCATCTATACCCATCCTTAGGAAAGAGAGTCTGACTCCATCGTGGAGCAATCTTGTGCATCTATACCATTCTAAGGAAAGAGAGATTCTGGTTTGTGCTCTTGATTTTCCTTCTATTGCTACTCCATCTGTTCCATTAAAAACTTCCTAACTTTCCTTCTATGTATGCTCCACTTTCTAACCCATAAATGGAAAGTTTTTATCTCACTTTTAACCTGCTTATTCTTTCTCTCATACTTGTCATCACTTTATTCACTCTATCTCCACCCACTTACAACTTTATCAATATAATACCACCACAAACTATTATTTTATTAAATTTCCATAATCCTAGATAAAGTCAGTTCGAGGAAGTTATTAATGGATGGATGAAGTACTCAGAAACTTCATCATCTTCGCCACCGTGGCCATCATCAATAACCATTAAAAAGAAGAGAGACCCTAACTTGCCTCTATCATCTGGTTATACTCAAAGTTCTATTGAGCTTGTGAGTGTAGAAGTTGTCCATCCCTTTTCAAATGGCCTCAGACATAATTCTACTTGCTGAGGTGGAGTGAGTCTTCTGGGAGATGGTCTGCTGGAAATATAAAGAAAAACACACAATTATCATGATTTTTACCAATGAGATTGGGATTTACTTGTACATTAGTGTATTTTGTAAACAACAAAATACATTTTCTTATCAACATTGGTATTATGTCTTACTTGTTTAGAGGCCATTCGTTAATCTACTCATCCTTTTGTTTTGCTTCCGACTTTTTTTAGAATAATTAATAAGGCAAATATGGAGCCTCCGATGATGGTCTCTGTGGACTTTATGTAAGATAATCACTTTATTTTTCTGTATTCAACTTATACAAAGTAGTTTGTTGTGTGTGATAAGTGCTCAAACTAATGGTTTTAAGACATGAAGGTCTACAATGTTCTTTACCAATGCTCTATTTCAACATCTTACACAAAGCTAATGGCTTTTGCAGGAGCCTTTTAGAACTCTCATCATTGCTTCTCTTTGCTGCTCCAAATGCGGAATCATTAAGAAAGTCATCAGTTCCCATCAGTGAGGTATAGCCAATCAATGCAAGGGATGGAACATGCATACTTGTGTGTGCTTTATACATGTCTCCATACATGTACACGCACACAAAAACAAATGTGTATGTATAAGTTAACACTGATACTCCCTCCGTCCTGCTAACATAGGCCACAATCTTTTCGGCGTTGTTTTAAGACGGCCAACAGTTTATTGTTTGTTGTTGGAGAGAGAATTGATAAAGAATGAAGAAAGTATGAAAGATAAGAGAGAAATGATAAAGGATGAAAAAAGTATAAAATAGTGGGGTTTACTTTTTTACTATTTTAGGATGTGACCTAAATTAGTGGGACGTCCCAAAAAGGAATAGGTACATTTTTTAGCGGGATGGAGGGAGTATGTTTAAGTGTGTGTGCGTGCATGAATAGATAAATGCATAAACATGTAAATATATGAATATACATTCACATGTGTCGTTGTCAGTGTATTGGCTTGCAGTTTGTTTCTCCCTTGGACTATCATGTAATTAGAGACAGTTGTTTGAAGTCATATGCTCATTCTGAAAGAGTTCTTAAAAAGCATATTAAACTTATTTCTGGAATGTGGTTTCTGTCATCCCTTGTTAGTTAAGCTCTAGGTGCTTTCTTGTGAAGCATGTATCTGGATTCTCTGAGCTCTTGTTATCAATTCACACATTTCTGGTGATATTTATGCTTAGATATCTGCGAACCTGCTTTATAGAGTATAGGAATAGTGCAGAGACCAAATAATGCATAATTTCTCCGTTTCTAGTCCCTGAACACTTGTGTTTTCATCACTTTTGACGTTGAATACTGCTGTGCTCTTTATTAGTAAATGTGAATCATCCCAACTTTAAATAATACTCCCTCTCCCTCAGTCCCACGATGTAGTGCCACGACCTTTTCGCACAATTTATCTGAGTTTCCATAAAAAAGTAATAAAAGTTGGTGAGTTGGTGTTAGTTATGAAAGATGATGAGTAAGTAATTGATAAAGTAAGATAGAGAATATGTAATGCCCCAAAGTTTCAAGTAAGTCCAAATAGCTTAAAGGGATCGAGAACGCTACTCATACTAACAAGGTGCACCTTTCTTTTCGGGAATCCATCCATAAGAACTCAGAGTTAAGCTTGCTCGAGCAATCTTAGGATGGGTGACCAACTGAAAGTTCCTCGGACGCAAAGTGAGGACAAAGTGCGGAAAGGACATGTGTCAGTATAGCCAACATATCACCGTGAGAGTCGCTTAATGAGTAAATCAAGGCTGCCTAAAGTGTCGTGGCTCGCCCATTAGTGGTCCGGTCACAAATGGTATCATAGCAAGCAACCCAAAGCCCTCAGGACGGACCATGGTGCGGCGGGGACGTCGCACAATTCAAGAGGGGGGAATGTAATGCTCCAACGTTTCAAGTGAAGTCCAAACAGCTTAAAGGGATCAAGAACGCTACTCATAAAAACAAGGTGCACCTTTCTTTTCGGGAATCCATCCATAAGAACTCCAGAGTCAAGCGAGTTAGTCCATCCATAACAACTCCAGAGTCAAGCGTGCTTGTTCGAGCAATCTTAGATGGATGACCAATCGAACTTCCTTCGCGCATCGCAGTGAGGACAAAGTGCTGAAAGGACATGTGTCAGTACAAGGTCACAAAGATATCACCGGAAGAGTCGCATGAGAATCAAGGCCGCCCATTAGTGGTCCGGTCACATGTAATAGATAAAGTGAGAGAATAAGAGATTTTTTTAGATGTGAGTTTATGTAAGAGGCTAGGGGTTTATATCCCATTGATGCCACCCGAAAGGAGTGATGTGTATGTGTGTGCATTTCTATCACAAAAGAAAAGGTTTATATGTACTATTTCATAACCTGGATCTGTAGTTCATAACTTAGCAAATCTCACCAGCTACATTAATGTATAGTGCATAAGTGTGAGAAGGTTTATATGTACTATTTCATTGAGCTATCTTAGTGATCATAATCATGATCACTTAAACATGTGATAGTATTTAGACCAAAGTAAGAGAATACTGAATAAAGTGTGTATCTGCAATGTTGTAATACACTTGCTGCTTTTATCTCTCTAAAATATGTACTATATATGATATCACCTTTCAAAAATAGAAGTGCTTTATCAGTAACCAGTGATGTTCGCCTTTTAATTCGCACAGTTTTCGCTCTTCATAATAATGTCTTGTCTCGAATTGCCTGATTTGTTAGGAAACCTTTGGCAGGTTGAGAAAGGTTGGCGGTATTATGGAACTGTCTCATGCACGCAGTTGCCTATGTTCGCCAAAATACCCACGCTTGTAGGTGCTGCTCATGAGGTCATTATTACTCCCACCAGCTGCTTGAACAACATTTCATAATTCTGTTAATTCAGTGTGGTGCATTGATTTGTTGCCTTTGAGCTGTAACATAGTTTTATTTCTCACATCAGAACTAGCAATCAACTGAGGCCAAAATTTTCTCCATATAACATCATTAGCTCACCGCTTTGCACTTATTAGTTAAAATCATTTTTGGGACAAGGATGGTTTCATTTTATATCGTGAAGATGGAATTCTTTCTGGCCGTGGAGTTTTACTGATTCTAGTTGGCAGCCACTAATGAATGAAAATCTGATGGGAGCAGCTCAAAGACACGCTTATGCATGACCTCATAATCATTAAAACCTTGTTGACATTGAAATATAGGTTAGATAATCTTTTAGGAATTAACACTAGGTAAGTAAGCATTATTAGTCGAGTTAGTTAATCATAGGTATTGGAATTATCTGCTACATTCACTTTTGTAAGTATCATTGACACCCATTTTTTTGATGCATCTTATTAAGGGTTTACTTTCAGGAAATTGTGGTAATGAATGTGTTTCTCTTCGTCCCATGTATTATGCAGGTGGATGCTGCTTTGATGATCCTATGCAACATATTGTTGACTGTATGGCTGTAACTACATAATTGTTGTTATGATTTTTTCAATTGTTTTCTTATTGTTTCTCCTGGTCAATTGTTTGCTCTGAACTGCATCTCCATGTTAAATACATATGATCATTTTACAGGATACAAAGGATTCATATTCTGTTTCTCTAGAGATGTGGGACCTTCAATGTTTAAACACTCACCTTCCATGTGAGTGGCTCAGTTTTATAGCGATTTACTGTACCAAGTACTAACCATGCATAGCTACACATTCCGCTTCATGGTCTAGTTAAATATTAATTTTGAATTGTTAATTTTCTTCCTTTTTTTTTTATTGAAAACTAATCAAGAAGGTTTTATTAAAAAACTGATGATACACGGAAGTGTATTACAGCAGGTCAGACAAAAGAAAAGCAGCTACCGTGATTTTCTTCCTTTTGTCCTTTAGGCTTCCTTTGGTTTGAAGGGAAATAGAGTAAAAGAAAAAGGGGAAAATTAAGATTTTCCAGAATAATGTTTTAGGAAAAACATTTTCCTTATTTTGTGGAGAGATATATATGATAAAATTTTCCTGGATTTCCTAACGAACACCAAATGGTGAAAATAAGTTTAGTCCGTCTCACTCAATCATGGTCGATATGTCTATATATACATTTGTTTGTTTTTCTTAATATTTGAGGCTTTGTGATGGTATTTAAACTTTTGTTAGATAAATGCTAAATTGTTATGTTCGAGTTTGGTTAAGTAATAAAATGCTGGATGCTAGAAGCATCAAGAGAGAAGTAGGTATGCAGGTGTCAATTTGCATTTGTGAAAGTGTAGGAGAGAAAAGTCGGTCAATCGTGTCAATATATGTCAGTAGTGCATTGATGTCAATATGATGTCAATGGATATACAAGATGCTTTTAGAATCGAAAGTTACATTTTGCAAATAAGATAAAAGGTGGTTTTTCAAACCACAAGTTTTAGGTGCGCCCTTTAGCATTCCTGGTGTGGATAATTTAAGGTGTTGTGGCTTCTAGGTCGGAGCGATACTTTACATTGTGAACCGAATTCGATATGGACTCGATGATCACATTGTGGCTCACTTGTTTGCTTTGGTAATATTATCATGTCAACTAATGGACCATGCAAGATAGAGTTTTTTTTTTTTAAATGTTTATAGAGTCTGGGGTAAATTAAGATAGTCATGATGAAGATCTTGTTCATCTCATTACTAATGTCTTATGCGTCTGTGGAAGGAAAACCTTTTTTTTTTTTTTTCAATAAGCTAATTATATTACAAGGCTCAATTACCACTACTTGTTTTCCGCCTCAACCACCTTAACTCCTCGCTTTAACCACCTTATAACTCTTTTCAATAATCATGGCGCCAGGTTCAACTTTCAGACCGCCGATACTTCAACTCCTTACCATTAAACCACCTTACTTATCCTAAGGAAAACGCTGTAAATGCTTTATGTCGGCCATGTTCTCGATCAAGGGAAGGTAGTTTTGCCAATGTTCAGCTCCCTACTACTCCATCCATCCCAATCTCATCTTCCTACTTTCCTTTTAGTCCGTCTCCAATCACATCTTCCCATACCTTAGATGGAAATATCTCTCTCCTACTTTATTTACTATCTCTCATAATTCTATTCATTTCACCTTAATTTTCTGAATTATTCTAATTATATATAATTTACTCTTCAAACTGTGCTCAAATTTCAACGAGAGTCGAGTCTAGGACTGAGGGAGTATTATTTTGATCTCATAGCCAAGAATACCTTTCCAAATGTTACGGATCGCTTTTTTTGCTTTCTAAGCTTTAACCACTTTTCAATTACGCCTCAAGATAATTGTTAGAATTTGTATATTTCCATGTTTAAGAACCTTCTATTCCCAATTACACGTATTCGCCGCCTCCTTGATCGATAGAGCATAGAATTTAAGGATAAAGAAAGAAAGGATTTTGTTGTAGCAATAGCTATGTTTTCTGTGGTTCTATTGAAATAACATAAATAAAATAAACTAGAATGTGAGAACTACGCGTGTTGTTTCGCATATAGTTACAAATAATATAAAAAATATATGAAGGTAAGTACATTACTATTGTTGTTTCGATATTGAATCGCCTTTTCTCGAGTTGAATTAGGGTTTTAGTTAGTGCGAATTGATCCGCTTCAATTTAATTAAATAAGATAGAGAAGAAATATTGGTTATCATCGTTGTTGTTTTCATTTTATGATGAATTGATTTTGTTGAGGTTCAATTAGGGCTTTGAATCGGGAGTCATATGGTGGTCTAGTGGTAAGGAGTTGAAACTGTATGTAGTAGGTGCAGAGTTCGATCCCTGGCAACGTCAATTATTGAAAGGAGTTATAAAGTGGTTTAGGCAAGGAGTTATAAGGTGGTTGAGGCGGAAGACAAGAAGTAGTTGTAATTGAGCCCTTTAATATAATTAGCTTATTCAAAAAAAAAAAAGAAAAGAATTAGGCTTTGAATTTAATTCGAGGAGAAAGATTGAGTTTTTAATGATGAATTGATTCTATCAGTTGATTTAGGGCTAGAAATTTAATTGAGAAGACAAATTGAGTTTTTGTTAATGATGAATAGATTTTGTTGGAGCATTAGGGCTTGGAATTAGAATGAATAAGATATTGGTTTTTGTAATTAAAGTCTAATTTATATATAAATTACAAATCAGTTCAATTTAACTTAAATTAAGTATTTAATTGCACAACTTTAATAATTGTTCACTTATATATATCAGAATACACCAATCTCAAGAGACGAACCCACCCAAAACAGCTTAACTCTGATAAGCAGATTTACTAAAACCTGACTACTGAATAATAAACCCTAAACTTGTAAAAAATAACTTCCTAATTTAGACTCTATTTGGTAATAACCAACAACATCCTAATTTAACTTGAATAGGTAACTTGCCTATCAATACTGAAACCCTATAATAATAGTTATAAGTATCAATCCTAAAAATATTGTAGGACTTGAGGTCCATAACAACGACAAATCCCTTTATTTAGTATGGTCTGAATAGGTTTTGGTTCATCTCTCTCAGCTTCTTCACCAATATCTCAATATGAGAAGGCAGTGGTTCTTCTATATTTTCAATTTCTATGTAAGTCTACACCAGCTCTAGCCAAGTCTATCAGTTGTGATCGAGGAAAGTTTAAAAGCTGTTTTATAGCATTTGTTAGATGCTCGCCCCTGGAGTGTTGTAGTCTTCTTAAATGTGAGCCGAAGTCTAACTAAGATATTGTCATTGCCAGTACTGGATTATTAGAATTATGTGTTTGTTCTTTTATTCCTCATAATCTCTGAGAGAATAATAAAAAGTTTTACTCTGTTATACCTATCTGATCGTGATCTCTGGTGGAAAAACCTATATGGAGGAGTTGCATTCCTCAGAGAGTGGTTTTTTGTTGTGAACTATGGATGACTGGCAAGAACCTCCATGGCCGAGGTTGCATGTTGTGCACTGGTCCACCACTTATTCATGCACTGTGGTCGTTTCTTTATATTTTAATAGATTTCGTTTTGGGCTCCTGGGTAAGGCTGAGGGAGGTTATGAATGTTCCTTGGACATGAGAAGAAAGTTAATGTATAAAGATGGCAAGTATCTATATAATATTGTACTAGGCCACTAAAAGTAGGGGTCTGTCAATGGAAGTGAGTGAGTATGAGATTCTTTGAAGGCATCTGTTGCATGGTGAACTTGGGGATATTACTAGAACAGGTTGCTGTTTACTACCCTAGTAGGCTTTCTACTAGTGATTGTACTCATTCCCATAAGCTGTGGCTGGTTATTTTGAAGTTTGCTACAAAGAGGATAGGCCAAGCCATTTTGATGTTGACGGTCCTTAAGACCTGCAAGCTTTATCTAGCTATGTACAACTCTGATGCTAAGTAGGGAACTTCAATTCTTTTTGTATGTAATGTAAGGCAATGAAGCCGTTTTTGTGTAGTTTGTTAGGTCCTATGATCTTGATGGGCTTAGTGCACTTCCAGTTCTTTTTTAACTTGGTGGTTTTTGCATCTTTGAACAATGGTGGCATTTCAAGCGACCTTGAAGGATTTTTCCATAATTTATATATAGAGAAACTCTATCTAGCTATTAGTTTGGATCCCATAACATCATTTTCCTTTGATAGAGGTGATATCCACAAAATTCTGCTCTCTTGGTTCTACTGTGTGGCCACACATTTCCTGCCTAATGTCCGCTGATTGTTCTGTCTTCATTGCCCCTCTTGATTGTACACTTTAGAAACATTAGTTTCTTTATTTAATAATATGTTGAGTTTACCAACTAAGACACTAGAAGGGTAATGTTTGAAAGAGGAGTTTTCATCTGTGAAACTATGGATGTCTATATGCGGAGGTAGGTGGCGATTTACTTTCTGATCTGTTTCCTGAAAATTGTTCTTCTTAGTCACATGATCATGGAATTTCTTGAGATGGGTTTTTTTTCCCCGATTCGGCAGTTGTGATTCTTCGCGTAAAACTACTAACTACATAATACTTTGACTTTAAGATCAGTGGCAGTTGAAAAGTAAATCAACCTGTATAAAAGATGCTAAGGATTTAATCCCTAATGTAAATTACTTACTACATGATACTATGTTACTCTTTCTGATTCCTGAGGCTGGCTTATTCACATTCTCTAATTGGGTTCCATTGTCATTTTCAGAGCTTATTATTGTTGAGGTTTTTCTAATAATTTTCATGAATACACATTTCAGATCCGTTTTATGCTTCATCTCATGCTATTTCTCCCGGAGAGCTTCGCAAGTAAGACTACCTCTCTCCTCTTTCTTTCGAATACACTCTTTTATATATATATATATATATATATATATATATATATATATACATACATACATATACATACATATATATACATACATATATATATATACACAGATATACATACATATATACATAGATATATATATATATACATATACATACATATATGTATATATATATACATATACATACATATATGTATATATACATATATATATATATATATATATATATATATATTTCGTCTGGGAAGCAGAGTGCTTTGATTTAGGTCAACATTATGTCTGAGTTTTGACTTCAAATTTGAGCCAGTTGATTTTCTTGCAAAGCTTTAGGGAGTATTCCCATTTTTTACTTGCGAAATTTATTTGTGCACACTGGTTTTTTCACTAATTCAAATCATTGTTTTTCCTGAATCACTGCAAAAAATTTAGTATCAACTACTCTTCTGTTCACATGTGCTTCTTGAATTCACTACCTATTTCTTTTTAACCCTTGTTTGTTTTCCCTCATTTTCTTACATGCCGTATTCTTATACTTGGAAAGTCCTGACTGCGCCTTCAAGATTTATGTATTTTGAACTTCAAAATGCTTTTACTCCTGCTGAATTCATGATTTATGCTGATATAAACACATTGCATGGGGATTAAGGAATAATAAATGATGGCGTTGGGAGAGGGAGCTGTTTGATTAGTAAATTCTGGCAAAGCAAACTGTGGATGTTTAGTATCATTCTCACGATTTGGTTACTTTTTGTTAACTTGAAACTCAGTCATTACATCACCACCTCCTATAATTAAAGTGCCACCTTATCAAAGCATATGCCATTCTTTTCTCCCGGAGTTCTAGTTTGGCTCTTAATCGGATCTTATTAACATACAGCAGTTGATATGGTGAAAATCATGTATTTACCCTTATTACAGTATAATTACAGAGCACTAGCTATTTTTCATCTCCATTACGGCACTTTTTAATTGTTATTGTCCAATAGGTGCTTAAATCTATGTGTATTATTCAAAGGGATCTGTCCTTTCTGGGTGCATTTTCATGGTAAAAGAATCAGTGAATATCTGTTATATCTATATACCCCTTCATACATATTAACTTATTAAATCTTGCCAGCTTTTTGGTTGCATTTGACTCCTAGGCATGATATAAACTTACTGAAATCATTGTTCTGTATTAGTTCCATTTCCACAAGTGATCTCCATTTTAAGTTTTTGAACACTTCAATCTCATTTTAGGATGACTTCATACAGTATTCAATCTGCCGTTTGAATTCGCATTATTCAGCGCTACCTGTATCTGGTCTATGAACTGTGCAATTAAAGAGAGGCACGCCCAATATCAGTGCTTGCTTTTCGTTAATTTCAATGAACAGGGCTAATCGGACGCCAATTACATACTCAGCCGATACTTAGATTTGCATAACATGACTCAAAAAGTTTACTTTCTCTACAGTACAATTCACATGATGCTATATACACAAGGCAGACAATGTTACGAAAGCTGTTTTGATGTTACTCAGTTCAAAGGTTTGTCCCAAATTTGTAGTATATTATCAATTTTCTGTTCTATTTTGTTTTGATTTGGTTTCCTGTTTTCTGCTTCTTCTCTTGTGAAGGTCAATTAGTACATTTGCTTGATGTTGCAACTCGAACACCTTTTTAAGTGTTTGTGTTAAACTGTTAATACTCTGAGATTTTTCTGTGCAACTGTTCAAGGACAAAAGTATAAAAAACATAGGTGTTAATCATGTTGAAGATGCTTAATTCTAAAGGAAACACCTTTGTGGTGGAAACTAGAATATGCTTTCATGCTTTGGCATGATCTTAATTGTAAATTTAGTTACGATGAAGGGTGTAGAAAGTCGAAAAATATTACTAATAATGCAGACATAACTGTATCTGCTCTCTTAAATGCTACAACTAATTAGGTAGACCTTTCTTTCCGCGAATCCATTCATAAGAACTCTAGAGTTAAGCATGCATTTGGTCTAAAGCAATATTAGGATGGGTGACCAACTGCAAAATTTCCTAGTGCGCGCATGAGTGAGTACAAAGTGCGCGGGAAGTACTTGTGTTGGTACAATGGGCCAACATATCACCCGGAGTAGGCCACTGGTCGGTCTTGATCGATTAGTGGTCGGGTCGTTATAAATGGTATCAGTGCTGAGCTAACCCCAAACACACAAGGTGCACGATTGGTCCAGAGTAGGTGCGACATGGACGTCGCACAATCTATTAGGGTGTGAATGTAACGCCCCAAAGTTTCAAGATAGCTTAAAGGAGCTGAGAACGATACTCGTACCTGCACCTTTCTTTTCGGGAATCCATCCATAAGAACTCCAGAGTGCTTGCTCTGGAGCAATCTTAGGATGGTGACCAACTAGGAAGTCTCCGAAGCGCATGTTATGACAAAGTGCGCGGGGCATAAAGGACATAGATGCTAATTATGTTGAATATAATTGATAGAGAAAAAAGGAAACATTATTGTGGCCAGAAATAGAACTTGAATTTTTTCTGATCACTGCACATATACGATATACTCCTATGTTTTAATGGAAAGAAGTAGAAAGTCAAGAAATAGTCTGGCCTAATACATCTTTGACAAACTTTGCATCAGCTGTAGTATATTCTACAATTAACTAGATGGAACACTTAGTAAATAAAAAAGAACCAGGTGCCCATTTGGGGGGCTATTTCTTGTTCCTGGCTTTGTATAAAGCCCCAGTTTAGTATTTTTCTTCCACTGAAAAAATGGTATTCTGTTACAGTTATACAACAGCAGCATTTACTATTATAGTTTAATTTCCATTCGACTCTAGGTAAACTGGATTGTTCTCGCCACATTATTCCATGTCCTCCATTGTTGACTCTGTCGAAGTTAGCGTGCTATTATATTTCTAGTTGGCATATCTTTCGACTATCATTACATTCATACATGGTTGTGTGTCTACTTTGTCTAAGAGAAAGGATTGTCTCTTCTTATGTAGGAATCCTTACCACTGGATGTGCGTTTGATTGTTGCTGTGCCCGCATATGCTTTTGCTGTTTGTGTTGGTTCGGATGCTTTACAACTTGAGTCAATCGGACTTTCACGAATTGTCTATTTTCCTGAGCAGGTGGAGGAAATGGTGAAGGTATAATTTCACCATTCTACTTTAATTCTTACATCTCAGATTCTGCATGTGATGTTTCAATCTATTCAGAGAATAATGACTTTGGTAGCAGGCGGGAGAGCAACCAATTGAAAATATGCATAGTACTTTTGAATGTTCTGTGGAAATCCTTGCAAAGATCAATAAGGATTTGGTCCCACAGGTACTGCATCTTCTTCGGCTGTTTGCTTCTCTGTTCTGGCCATATATTATATTCTAACTGGTAATTAAACTTGAAAATTTTCAGGTTAGCCTGTCAGAGCATTACCAACATATGCTTGCTGGAGACTGAAAGATCAACTACTTCATGAGATGGAAAATTATATTCTGACTATATAAAAGACAAGGAAAGTAGAACGGAGTCTCTCTCAGAAATCATAGGCACATGTGCTCTTATCAATTTTATGTACTGCTCCTACTCAACAAGGTCTGTCTTTCCTAACCATACTTGTCCGCTTTTCAGATCAATAGTTGTGCAGATTGCTATTCTCCACAATCCGCACATTTAAAGTTTGTTACTCAGTTAAACAGATTTATTTGTTTTTTTTGTCATGGATCTGCTTTCATTATCATTGTGTTCTATTTTTCTATTT
The DNA here is from genome assembly GCA_026545765.1 of Plantago major. Lineage (NCBI taxonomy): Eukaryota > Viridiplantae > Streptophyta > Magnoliopsida > Lamiales > Plantaginaceae > Plantago > Plantago major. The sequence continues at coordinate 44,983,573 of CM048841.1, forward strand.
TGTTTTGTATATTCCTTACCCTTTCCTCGTGGAAAACATCGCTTTTGTTCTCAATAACTAGATTTGCATTGTTGTATTTCATTTTCTACTTGCTGTGAATTGGATGTCTGTATTGTTGCAGTCAAAGGTAGTACACTATCAATATATATTGTACCTGGCAGTTTTTCATGCTCAGTATGCATTTGTCTGTGTCTTGTCCTACTTTCTATGATATATCTGTAGCTTTATTCTCTCTTCTGCTTTGTTGCTTCACCAGAATGCAACCTATCACAATTTTTTTTACACTTCATATTTACAATGGTTATCACATTTTTATGTTCATTATCAGATCCGAGAGAGGCCTCTTCATTTTTTCCAATCTGGGGAAACTGATGTTAACGTGATGGACCGTGCTATTTCAGTTGTGGACAAAACTTGCAATGATATCGTTTCAGGTGGTTTGGGTTTAAATTTGTTGAATATAGAGAGGACAGGATTCTTTCAAAAGCCTTCTTTGCTCTCCTCTCTTAAACAAATGGAAGGGAAAAATGACAACAATGCTGGATTATACTTGGCAATTGTCCAATCTGGCCGAGACTTTGAGTATCTTGGCAAAACTGTAAGAAGGAAGGATGCTCGATACATGAAGAATCTTAATGCAAAGCTGGAGTTTCCTAATTTATCAGAGATTCTTAATGTTCCTGTTAGAACAAATAGCAGCCAAAGCTTACTTGATATGGACTTAGATGCAGACAGGGGACCAATTGATGCAGATAGTTTAACAAATGACACTGACCATACTTCCGGCATTACCAAAGGATTAGTAAGTCATAAACTCGCTTTGGTATCAATTATGTCAGGTTTTTC
>CM048841.1:44984518-45162018 GCA_026545765.1 Plantago major
GGAGTAAACAACACAATAAAAGTGGGATAATTACAAGCGGAGAAGTCAATTTGAGATTTAAACAACACACGGAGGAGTAATAAAATAACGAGCGAAGAACTCTGCTTGAGAGTAAAACAAAACACAAAAGGTGGGATAAACAACAAGCGAACAACTCCACTTGAGAGATAAACAACCTGATAAAGGGTGGGATAATGTCAAGCGAAGAAGTCTATTAGATATTTAAACAATACCTTTGAAGGAGTATGAGTATCAAAATCGAAGAACACTACTTGAGAGTTAAACAACACACATAAGAGTGGGATAAACAACCTGATAAAGGGTGGGATAATTACAAGCGGAGAAGTCAATTTGAGATTTAAACAACACACATGAGAGTAATAAAATAACGAGCGAAGAACTCTACTTGAGAGTAAAACAAAACACAAAAGGTGGGATAAACAACAAACGAACAACTCCACTTGAGAGATAAACAACCTGATAAAGAGTGGGATAATGTCAAGCGAAGAAGTCTATTAGATATTTAAACAATACCTTTGAAGAGTATGAGTATCAAAATCGAAGAACACTACTTGAGAGTTAAACAACACACATAAGGAGTGGGATAAACAACACAATAAAAAGGTGGGATAATTACAAGCGGAGAAGTCAATTTGAGATTTAAACAACACATGAGAGTAATAAAATAACGAGCGAAGAACTCTACTTGAGAGTAAAACAAAACACAAAAGTGGGATAAACAACAAACGAACAACTCCACTTGAGAGATAAACAACACAATAAAGGAGTGGGATAATGTCAAGCGAAGAAGTCTATGAGATATTTAAACAATACCTTTGAAGAGTATGAATATCACAATCGTAGAACACTACTTGAGAGTTAAACAACACACATAAGAGTGGGATAAACTAAACAAAAAACGAGTGGCATAATTACAAACGGAGAAGCCGATTTGAGATTTAAACAACACACAGGAGGAGTAATAAAATAACGAACGAAGAACTCTACTTTAGAGTAAAACAAAATACAAAAGGAGTGTGATAAACAACAAACGAACAATTCCACTTGAGAGATAAACAACACAATAAAGGAGTGGGATAAAGTCAAACGAAGAAGTCTACTAGAGATTTAAACAATACCTTTGAAGAGTATGAGTATCAAAATCGAAGAACACTACTTGAGAGTTAAACAACACACATAAGTGGGATAAACAACCTGATAAGGAGTGGGATAATTACAAACGGAGAAGTCAATTTGAGATTTAAACAACACACAGGAGGAGGAATAAAATAACGAACGAAGAACTCTACTTGAGAGTCAAACAAAACACAAAAGGATTGGGATAAACAACAAGCGAACAACTCCACTTGAGAGATAAACAACCACAATAAAGGTGGGATAATGTCAAGCGAAGAAGTCTATTAGATATTTAAACAATACACCGAAGGAGTATGAGTATCAAAATCGAAGAACACTACTTGAGAGTTAAAAAAGACACATAAGGAGTCGGATAAACAACACAATAAAGGCGTGGGACAATTAGAAACGGAGAAGTCAATTTGAGATTTAAACAACATATTGGAGGAGTAATAAAATAACGAACGAAGAACTCTACTTGAGAGTAAAACAAAACACAAAAGGAGTGGGATAAACAACAAACGAACAACTCCACTTGCGAGATAAACAACACAATAAAGGTGGGATAATGTCAAGCGAAGAAGTCTATTAGATATTTAAACAATACCTTTGAAGGAATATGAGTATCAAAATCGAAGAACACTACTTGAGAGTTAAACAACACACATAAAGTGGGATAAACAACACAATAAAGCAGTGGGATAATTACAAGCGGAGAAGTCAATTTGAGATTTAAACAACACATGAGGAGTAATAAAATAACGAGCGAAGAACTCTACTTGAGAGTAAAACAAAACACAAAAGTGGGATAAACAACAAGCGAACAACTCCACTGAGAGATAAACAACACTGATAAAGGAGTGGGATAATGTCAAGCGAAGAAGTCTATGAGATATTTAAACAATACCTTTGAAGGAGTATGAGTATCAAAATCGAAGAACACTACTTGAGAGTTAAAAAAGACACATAAGGAGTCGGATAAACAACCTGATAAAGGAGTGGCATAATTACAAACGGAGAAGTCAGTTTGAGATTTAAACAACACACAAGAGGAGTAATAAAATAACGAACGAAGAACTCTACTTGGGAGTAAAACAAAACACAAAAGGAGTAGGATAAACAACAAGCGAACAACTCCACTTGAGAGATAAACAACCTGATAAAGGAGTGGGATAATGTCAAACGAAGAAGTCTATTAGATATTTAAACAATACAGTGAAGGAGTATGAGTATCAAAATCGAAGAACACTACTTGAGAGTTCAACAACACACATAAGGAGTGGGATAAACAACCTGATAAAGGTGGGATAATTACAAGCGGAGAAGTCAATTTGAGATTTAAACAACACACGGGAGGAGTAATAAAATAACGAGCGAAGAACTCTACTTGAGAGTAAAACAAAACACAAAGAGTGGGATAAACAACAAGCGAACAACTCCACTTGAGAGATAAACAACACAATAAAGGGTGGGATAATGTCAAGCGAAGAAGTCTATGAGATATTTAAACAATACCTTTGAAGAGTATGAGTATCAAAATCGAAGAACACTACTTGAGAGTTAAACAACACACATAAGAGTGGGATAAACAACCTGATAAAGCAGTGGGATAATTACAAGCGGAGAAGTCAATTTGAGATTTAAACAACACACGGGAGTAATAAAATAACGAGCGAAGAACTCTACTTGAGAGTAAAACAAAACACAAAAGTGGGATAAACAACAAGCGAACAACTCCACTTGAGAGATAAACAACCTGATAAAGGTGGGATAATGTCAAGCGAAGAAGTCTATTAGATATTTAAACAATACCTTTGAAGAGTATGAGTATCAAAATCGAAGAACACTACTTGAGGTTAAACAACACACATAAGAGTGGGATAAACAACCTGATAAAGGTGGGATAATTACAAGCGGAGAAGTCAATTTGAGATTTAAACAACACACGGGAGAGTAATAAAATAACGAGCGAAGAACTCTGCTTGAGTAAAACAAAACCTGAAAGAGTGGGATAAACAACAAGCGAACAACTCCACTTGAGAGATAAACAACATAATAAAGGTGGGATAATGTCAAGCGAAGAAGTCTATTAGATATTTAAACAATACCTTTGAAGGAATATGAGTATCAAAATCGAAGAACACTACTTGAGAGTTAAACAACACACATAAGAGTGGGATAAACAACCTGATAAAGCAGTGGGATAATTACAAGCGGAGAAGTCAATTTGAGATTTAAACAACACACGGGAGTAATAAAATAACGAGCGAAGAACTCTACTTGAGAGTAAAACAAAACACAAAAGTGGGATAAACAACAAGCGAACAACTCACTTGAGAGATAAACAACACAATAAAGGGTGGGATAATGTCAAGCGAAGAAGTCTATTAGATATTTAAACAATACCTTTGAAGAATATGAGTATCAAAATCGAAGAACACTACTTGAGAGTTAAACAACACACATAAGAGTGGGATAAACAACCTGATAAGCAGGTGGGATAATTACAAGCGGAGAAGTCAATTTGAGATTTAAACAACACATGAGGAGTAATAAAATAGCGAGCGAAGAACTCTACTTGAGAGTAAAACAAAACACAAAAAGTGGGATAAACAACAAGCGAACAACTCCACTTGAGAGATAAACAACACAATAAAGGAGTGGGATAATGTCAAGCGAAGAAGTCTATTAGATATTTAAACAATACTTTGAAGGAGTATGAGTATCAAAATCGAAGAACACTACTTGAGAGTTAAACAACACACATAAGAGTGGGATAAACAACCTGATAAAGCAGTGGGATAATTACAAGCGGAGAAGTCAATTTGAGATTTAAACAACACACGAGGAGTAATAAAATAACGAGCGAAGAACTCTACTTGAGAGTAAAACAAAACACAAAAAGTGGGATAAACAACAAGCGAACAACTCCACTTGAGAGATAAACAACACAATAAAGGAGTGGGATAATGTCAAGCGAAGAAGTCTATTAGATATTTAAACAATACCTTTGAAGAGTATGAGTATCAAAATCGAAGAACACTACTTGAGAGTTAAACAACACACATAAGAGTGGGATAAACAACACGATAAGCAGGGTGGGATAATTACAAGCGGAGAAGTCAATTTGAGATTTAAACAACACATGAGGAGTAATAAAATAACGAGCGAAGAACTCTACTTGAGAGTAAAACAAAACCACAAAAGTGGGATAAACAACAAGCGAACAACTCCACTTGAGAGATAAACAACACAATAAAGGAGTGGGATAATGTCAAGCGAAGAAGTCTATGAGATATTTAAACAATACCTTTGAAGGAGTATGAGTATCAAAATCGAAGAACACTACTTGAGAGTTAAACAACACACGATAGGAGTGGGATAAACAACACAATAAAGGTGGGATAATTACAAGCGGAGAAGTCAATTTGAGATTTAAACAACACATGAGAGTAATAAAATAACGAGCGAAGAACTCTACTTGAGAGTAAAACAAAACACAAAGGAGTGGGATAAACAACAAGCGAACAACTCCACTTGAGAGATAAACAACACAATAAAGGAGTGGGATAATGTCAAGCGAAGAAGTCTATTAGATATTTAAACAATACCTTTGAAGAGTATGAGTATCAAAATCGAAGAACACTACTTGAGAGTTAAACAACACACTATAGGAGTGGGATAAACAACACAATAAAGGTGGGATAATTACAAGCGGAGAAGTCAATTTGAGATTTAAACAACACATGAGGAGTAATAAAATAACGAGCGAAGAACTCTACTTGAGAGTAAAACAAAACACAAAAGGTGGGATAAACAACAAGCGAACAACTCCACTTGAGAGATAAACAACACAATATAAAGGTGGGATAATGTCAAGCGAAGAAGTCTATTAGATATTTAAACAATACCTTTGAAGGAGTATGAGTATCAAAATCGAAGAACACTACTTGAGAGTTAAACAACACACATAAGAGTGGGATAAACAACCTGATAAAGAGTGGGATAATTACAAGCGGAGAAGTCAATTTGAGATTTAAACAACACACGGGAGGTAATAAAATAACGAGCGAAGAACTCTACTTGAGAGTAAAACAAAACACAAAGAGTGGGATAAACAACAAGCGAACAACTCCACTTGAGAGATAAACAACCTGATAAAGGAGTGGGATAATGTCAAGCGAAGAAGTCTATTAGATATTTAAACAATACCTTTGAAGAAGTATGAGTATCAAAATCGAAGAACACTACTTGAGAGTTAAACAACACACATAAGGAGTGGGATAAACAACCTGATAAGCAGGTGGGATAATTACAAGCGGAGAAGTCAATTTGAGATTTAAACAACACATGAGGAGTAATAAAATAGCGAGCGAAGAACTCTGCTTGAGAGTAAAACAAAACCTGAAAAGTGGGATAAACAACAAGCGAACAACTCCACTTGAGAGATAAACAACACTGATAAAGGAGTGGGATAATGTCAAGCGAAGAAGTCTATTAGATATTTAAACAATACCTTTGAAGGAGTATGAGTATCAAAATCGAAGAACACTACTTGAGAGTTAAACAACACACATAAGGAGTGGGATAAACAACACGATAAAGGGTGGGATAATTACAAGCGGAGAAGTCAATTTGAGATTTAAACAACACACGGGAGGAGTAATAAAATAACGAGCGAAGAACTCTACTTGAGAGTAAAACAAAACCTGAAAGTGGGATAAACAACAAGCGAACAACTCCACTTGAGAGATAAACAACCTGATAAAGGAGTGGGATAATGTCAAGCGAAGAAGTCTATGAGATATTTAAACAATACCTTTGAAGAGTATGAGTATCAAAATCGAAGAACACTACTTGAGAGTTAAACAACACACATAAGAGTGGGATAAACAACCTGATAAAGGTGGGATAATTACAAGCGGAGAAGTCAATTTGAGATTTAAACAACACACGGGAGAGTAATAAAATAACGAGCGAAGAACTCTACTTGAGAGTAAAACAAAACACAAAAGAGTGGGATAAACAACAAGCGAACAACTCCACTTGAGAGATAAACAACACAATAAAGGAGTGGGATAATGTCAAGCGAAGAAGTCTATTAGATATTTAAACAATACCTTTGAAGAGTATGAGTATCAAAATCGAAGAACACTACTTGAGAGTTAAACAACACACATAAGAGTGGGATAAACAACACAATAAAGGAGTGGGATAATTACAAGCGGAGAAGTCAATTTGAGATTTAAACAACACACGGGAGGAGTAATAAAATAACGAGCGAAGAACTCTACTTGAGAGTAAAACAAAACACAAAGGGTGGGATAAACAACAAGCGAACAACTCCACTTGAGAGATAAACAACACAATAAAGGAGTGGGATAATGTCAAGCGAAGAAGTCTATTAGATATTTAAACAATACCTTTGAAGGAGTATGAGTATCAAAATCGAAGAACACTACTTGAGAGTTAAACAACACACATAAGAGTGGGATAAACAACCTGATAAAGGTGGGATAATTACAAGCGGAGAAGTCAATTTGAGATTTAAACAACACACGGGAGGAGTAATAAAATAACGAGCGAAGAACTCTGCTTGAGAGTAAAACAAAACCTGAAAAGTGGGATAAACAACAAGCGAACAACTCCACTTGAGAGATAAACAACCTGATAAAGGAGTGGGATAATGTCAAGCGAAGAAGTCTATGAGATATTTAAACAATACCTTTGAAGTATGAGTATCAAAATCGAAGAACACTACTTGAGAGTTAAACAACACACATAAGAGTGGGATAAACAACCTGACAATAAGGTGGGATAATTACAAGCGGAGAAGTCAATTTGAGATTTAAACAACACATGAGAGTAATAAAATAACGAGCGAAGAACTCTACTTGAGAGTAAAACAAAACACAAAAAGTGGGATAAACAACAAGCGAACAACTCCACTTGAGAGATAAACAACACAATAAAGGTGGGATAATGTCAAGCGAAGAAGTCTATTAGATATTTAAACAATACCTTTGAATGAGTATGAGTATCAAAATCGAAGAACACTACTTGAGAGTTAAAAAAGACACATAAGTGGGATAAACAACCTGATAAGCAGGTGGGATAATTACAAGCGGAGAAGTCAATTTGAGATTTAAACAACACACATGAGGAGTAATAAAATAACGAGCGAAGAACTCTACTTGAGAGTAAAACAAAACACAAAGAGTGGGATAAACAACAAGCGAACAACTCCACTTGAGAGATAAACAACCTGATAAAAGTGGGATAATGTCAAGCGAAGAAGTCTATTAGATATTTAAACAATACCTTTGAATGAGTATGAGTATCAAAATCGAAGAACACTACTTGAGAGTTAAAAAAGACACATAAGGAGTGGGATAAACAACACTGATAAAGGTGGGATAATTACAAGCGGAGAAGTCAATTTGAGATTTAAACAACACACGGGAGGAGTAATAAAATAGCGAGCGAAGAACTCTACTTGAGAGTAAAACAAAACACAAAAGTGGGATAAACAACAAGCGAACAACTCCACTTGAGAGATAAACAACACCTGATAAAGGAGTGGGATAATGTCAAGCGAAGAAGTCTACATTAGATATTTAAACAATACCTTTGAAGAGTATGAGTATCAAAATCGAAGAACACAACTTGAGAGTTAAACAACACACATAAGGAGTGGGATAAACAACCTGATAAAGCAGTGGGATAATTACAAGCGGAGAAGTCAATTTGAGATTTAAACAACACACATGAGGAGTAATAAAATAGCGAGCGAAGAACTCTACTTGAGAGTAAAACAAAACCACAAAAAGTGGGATAAACAACAAGCGAACAACTCACTTGAGAGATAAACAACCTGATAAAGGAGTGGGATAATGTCAAGCGAAGAAGTCTATTAGATATTTAAACAATACCTTTGAAGGAGTATGAGTATCAAAATCGAAGAACACTACTTGAGAGTTAAACAACACACATAAGAGTGGGATAAACAACCTGATAAAGGAGTGGGATAATTACAAGCGGAGAAGTCAATTTGAGATTTAAACAACACATGAGGAGTAATAAAATAACGAGCGAAGAACTCTACTTGAGAGTAAAACAAAACCACAAAGAGTGGGATAAACAACAAGCGAACAACTCCACTTGAGAGATAAACAACCTGATAAAGGAGTGGGATAATGTCAAGCGAAGAAGTCTATTAGATATTTAAACAATACCTTTGAAGAGTATGAGTATCAAAATCGAAGAACACTACTTGAGAGTTAAACAACACACATAAGAGTGGGATAAACAACCTGATAAAGCAGTGGGATAATTACAAGCGGAGAAGTCAATTTGAGATTTAAACAACACGGGAGAGTAATAAAATAACGAGCGAAGAACTCTACTTGAGAGTAAAACAAAACACAAAGTGGGATAAACAACAAGCGAACAACTCCACTTGAGAGATAAACAACCTGATAAAGGAGTGGGATAATGTCAAGCGAAGAAGTCTATTAGATATTTAAACAATACCTTTGAAGAGTATGAGTATCAAAATCGAAGAACACTACTTGAGAGTTAAACAACACACATAAGTGGGATAAACAACACAATAAAGCAGGTGGGATAATTACAAGCGGAGAAGTCAATTTGAGATTTAAACAACACACGGAGGAGTAATAAAATAACGAGCGAAGAACTCTACTTGAGAGTAAAACAAAACACAAAGTGGGATAAACAACAAGCGAACAACTCCACTTGAGAGATAAACAACCTGATAAAGGAGTGGGATAATGTCAAGCGAAGAAGTCTATTAGATATTTAAACAATACCTTTGAAGGAGTATGAGTATCAAAATCGAAGAACACTACTTGAGAGTTAAACAACACACATAAGAGTGGGATAAACAACCTGATAAAGGTGGGATAATTACAAGCGGAGAAGTCAATTTGAGATTTAAACAACACATGAGAGTAATAAAATAACGAGCGAAGAACTCTACTTGAGAGTAAAACAAAACCTGAAAGGAGTGGGATAAACAACAAGCGAACAACTCCACTTGAGAGATAAACAACACAATAAAGGAGTGGGATAATGTCAAGCGAAGAAGTCTATTAGATATTTAAACAATACCTTTGAAGGAATATGAGTATCAAAATCGAAGAACACTACTTGAGAGTTAAACAACACACATAAGTGGGATAAACAACACAATAAGCAGGTGGGATAATTACAAGCGGAGAAGTCAATTTGAGATTTAAACAACACACATGAGGAGTAATAAAATAACGAGCGAAGAACTCTACTTGAGAGTAAAACAAAACCTGAAAGTGGGATAAACAACAAGCGAACAACTCCACTTGAGAGATAAACAACCTGATAAAGGGTGGGATAATGTCAAGCGAAGAAGTCTATGAGATATTTAAACAATACCTTTGAAGGAGTATGAGTATCAAAATCGAAGAACACTACTTGAGAGTTAAACAACACACATAAGAGTGGGATAAACAACACGATAAAGCAGTGGGATAATTACAAGCGGAGAAGTCAATTTGAGATTTAAACAACACACGGGAGGAGTAATAAAATAACGAGCGAAGAACTCTACTTGAGAGTAAAACAAAACACAAAAGTGGGATAAACAACAAGCGAACAACTCCACTTGAGAGATAAACAACCTGATAAAGAGTGGGATAATGTCAAGCGAAGAAGTCTATTAGATATTTAAACAATACCTTTGAAGGACTATGAGTATCAAAATCGAAGAACACTACTTGACAGTTAAACAACACACATAAGAGTGGGATAAACAACACAATAAAGCAGTGGGATAATTACAAGCGGAGAAGTCAATTTGAGATTTAAACAACACATGAGGAGTAATAAAATAGCGAGCGAAGAACTCTACTTGAGAGTAAAACAAAACACAACCGTAGTGGGATAAACAACAAACGAACAACTCCACTTGAGAGATAAACAACACAATAAAGGAGTGGGATAATGTCAAACGAAGAAGTCTATTAGATATTTAAACAATACATTGAAGGAGTATGAGTATCAAAATCGAAGAACACTACTTGAGAGTTCAACAACACACATAAGAGGTGGGATAAACAACACAATAAATCAATGGGATAATTAAAAACGGAGAAGTCAATATGGGATATAAACAACACACAGGAGGTAATAAAATAACGAGCGAAGAACTCTACTTGAGAGTAAAACAAAACACAAAAGTGGGATAAACAACAAGCGAACAACTCCACTTGAGAGATAAACAACCACAATAAAGGAGTGGGATAATGTCAAGCGAAGAAGTCTATTAGATATTTAAACAATACCTTTGAAGAGTATGAGTATCAAAATCGAAGAACACTACTTGAGAGTTAAACAACACACACATAAGAATTGGGATAAACAACCTGATAAAGCGAGTGGGATAATTACAAGCGGAGAAGTCAATTTGAGATTTAAACAACACATGAGAGTAATAAAATAACGAGCGAAGAACTCTACTTGAGAGTAAAACAAAACACAAAAGTGGGATAAACAACAAGCGAACAACTCCACTTGAGAGATAAACAACCTGATAAAGGAGTGGGATAATGTCAAGCGAAGAAGTCTATTAGATATTTAAACAATACCTTTGAAGGAGTATGAGTATCAAAATCGAAGAACACTACTTGAGAGTTAAACAACACACATAAGAGTGGGATAAACAACACAATAAAGGGTGGGATAATTACAAGCGGAGAAGTCAATTTGAGATTTAAACAACACATGAGGAGTAATAAAATAACGAGCGAAGAACTCTACTTGAGAGTAAAACAAAACACAAAAGGAGTGGGATAAACAACAACAAGCGAACAACTCCACTTGAGAGATAAACAACACAATAAAGGAGTGGGATAATGTCAAGCGAAGAAGTCTATTAGATATTTAAACAATACCTTTGAAGGAGTATGAGTATCAAAATCGAAGAACACTACTTGAGAGTTAAACAACACACATAAGGAGTGGGATAAACAACCTGATAAAGGTGGGATAATTACAAGCGGAGAAGTCAATTTGAGATTTAAACAACACACATGAGGAGTAATAAAAATAGCGAAGAACTCTACTTGAGAGTAAAACAAAACCTGAAAGGAGTGGGATAAACAACAAGCGAACAACTCCACTTGAGAGATAAACAACACAATAAAGGGTGGGATAATGTCAAGCGAAGAAGTCTATTAGATATTTAAACAATACCTTTGAAGGAGTATGAGTATCAAAATCGAAGAACACTACTTGAGAGTTAAACAACACACATAAGAGTGGGATAAACAACACAATAAAGCAGTGGGATAATTACAAGCGGAGAAGTCAATTTGAGATTTAAACAACACACGGGAGGTAATAAAATAACGAGCGAAGAACTCTACTTGAGAGTAAAACAAAACACAAAAGTGGGATAAACAACAAGCGAACAACTCCACTTGAGAGATAAACAACCTGATAAAGAGTGGGATAATGTCAAGCGAAGAAGTCTATTAGATATTTAAACAATACCTTTGAAGAGTATGAGTATCAAAATCGAAGAACACTACTTGAGAGTTAAACAACACACATAAGAGTGGGATAAACAACCTGATAAAGCGGTGGGATAATTACAAGCGGAGAAGTCAATTTGAGATTTAAACAACACATGAGGAGTAATAAAATAACGAGCGAAGAACTCTACTTGAGAGTAAAACAAAACACAAAAGAGTGGGATAAACAACAAGCGAACAACTCCACTTGAGAGATAAACAACCACAATAAAGGAGTGGGATAATGTCAAGCGAAGAAGTCTATTAGATATTTAAACAATACCTTTGAAGAGTATGAGTATCAAAATCGAAGAACACTACTTGAGAGTTAAACAACACACATAAGAATTGGGATAAACAACACAATAAGCAGGTGGGATAATTACAAGCGGAGAAGTCAATTTGAGATTTAAACAACACATGAGGAGTAATAAAATAGCGAGCGAAGAACTCTACTTGAGAGTTAAACAAAACACAAAAAGTGGGATAAACAACAAGCGAACAACTCCACTTGAGAGATAAACAACACTGATAAAGGAGTGGGATAATGTCAAGCGAAGAAGTCTATTAGATATTTAAACAATACCTTTGAAGAGTATGAGTATCAAAATCGAAGAACACTACTTGAGAGTTAAACAACACACATAAGAGTGGGATAAACAACAACCTGATAAAGGGTGGGATAATTACAAGCGGAGAAGTCAATTTGAGATTTAAACAACACACATGAGGAGTAATAAAATAGCGAGCGAAGAACTCTACTTGAGAGTAAAACAAAACACAAAAGGTGGGATAAACAACAAGCGAACAACTCCACTTGAGAGATAAACAACACAATAAAGGAGTGGGATAATGTCAAGCGAAGAAGTCTATTAGATATTTAAACAATACCTTTGAAGGAGTATGAGTATCAAAATCGAAGAACACTACTTGAGAGTTAAACAACACACATAAGGAGTGGGATAAACAACCACGATAAGCAGGTGGGATAATTACAAGCGGAGAAGTCAATTTGAGATTTAAACAACACATGAGGAGTAATAAAATAGCGAGCGAAGAACTCTACTTGAGAGTAAAACAAAACACAAAAAGTGGGATAAACAACAAGCGAACAACTCCACTTGAGAGATAAACAACCTGATAAAAGGTGGGATAATGTCAAGCGAAGAAGTCTATTAGATATTTAAACAATACTTTGAAGAGTATGAGTATCAAAATCGAAGAACACTACTTGAGAGTTAAACAACACACATAAGTGGGATAAACAACCTGATAAAGGTGGGATAATTACAAGCGGAGAAGTCAATTTGAGATTTAAACAACACACGGGAGGAGTAATAAAATAGCGAGCGAAGAACTCTACTTGAGAGTAAAACAAAACACAAAAGTGGGATAAACAACAAGCGAACAACTCCACTTGAGAGATAAACAACCTGATAAAGGAGTGGGATAATGTCAAGCGAAGAAGTCTGAGATATTTAAACAATACCTTTGAGAAGGTATGAGTATCAAAATCGAAGAACACTACTTGAGAGTTAAACAACACACATAAGAGTGGGATAAACAACCTGATAAAGGGTGGGATAATTACAAGCGGAGAAGTCAATTTGAGATTTAAACAACACATGAGGAGTAATAAAATACGAGCGAAGAACTCTACTTGAGAGTAAAACAAAACCTGAAAAGGTGGGATAAACAACAAAGCGAACAACTCCACTTGAGAGATAAACAACCACAATAAAGGAGTGGGATAATGTCAAGCGAAGAAGTCTATTAGATATTTAAACAATACCTTTGAAGAGTATGAGTATCAAAATCGAAGAACACTACTTGAGAGTTAAACAACACACATAAGAGTGGGATAAACAACCTGATAAGCAGGTGGGATAATTACAAGCGGAGAAGTCAATTTGAGATTTAAACAACACACATGAGGAGTAATAAAATAACGAGCGAAGAACTCTACTTGAGAGTAAAACAAAACACAAAAGAGTGGGATAAACAACAAGCGAACAACTCCACTTGAGAGATAAACAACACAATAAAGGAGTGGGATAATGTCAAGCGAAGAAGTCTATTAGATATTTAAACAATACCTTTGAAGGAGTATGAGTATCAAAATCGAAGAACACTACTTGAGAGTTCAACAACACACATAAGAGTGGGATAAACAACACAATAAGCAGGTGGGATAATTACAAGCGGAGAAGTCAATTTGAGATTTAAACAACACACGGGAGGTAATAAAATATGAGCGAAGAACTCTACTTGAGAGTAAAACACAAAAGAGTGGGATAAACAACAAGCGAACAACTCCACTTGAGAGATAAACAACACAATAAAGGAGTGGGATAATGTCAAGCGAAGAAGTCTATTAGATATTTAAACAATACCTTTGAAGGAATATGAGTATCAAAATCGAAGAACACTACTTGAGAGTTCAACAACACACATAAGAGTGGGATAAACAACACGATAAAGGTGGGATAATTACAAGCGGAGAAGTCAATTTGAGATTTAAACAACACATGAGGAGTAATAAAATAACGAGCGAAGAACTCTACTTGAGAGTAAAACAAAACACAAAAGTGGGATAAACAACAAGCGAACAACTCCACTTGAGAGATAAACAACACAATAAAGGAGTGGGATAATGTCAAGCGAAGAAGTCTATTAGATATTTAAACAATACCTTTGAAGGAGTATGAGTATCAAAATCGAAGAACACTACTTGAGAGTTAAACAACACACATAAGAGTGGGATAAACAACACAATAAAGGTGGGATAATTACAAGCGGAGAAGTCAATTTGAGATTTAAACAACACATGAGGAGTAATAAAATAACGAGCGAAGAACTCTACTTGAGAGTAAAACAAAACACAAAAGAGTGGGATAAACAACAAAGCGAACAACTCCACTTGAGAGATAAACAACACAATAAAGAGTGGGATAATGTCAAGCGAAGAAGTCTATTAGATATTTAAACAATACCTTTAGAAGTATGAGTATCAAAATCGAAGAACACTACTTGAGAGTTAAACAACACACATAAGAGTGGGATAAACAACCTGATAAAGGTGGGATAATTACAAGCGGAGAAGTCAATTTGAGATTTAAACAACACATGAGGAGTAATAAAATAACGAGCGAAGAACTCTACTTGAGAGTAAAACAAAACCTGAAAGGAGTGGGATAAACAACAAGCGAACAACTCCACTTGAGAGATAAACAACCACAATAAAGGAGTGGGATAATGTCAAGCGAAGAAGTCTATTAGATATTTAAACAATACCTTTGAAGGAGTATGAGTATCAAAATCGAAGAACACTACTTGAGAGTTAAACAACACACATAAGAGTGGGATAAACAACACTGATAAGCAGTGGGATAATTACAAGCGGAGAAGTCAATTTGAGATTTAAACAACACACGGGAGGAGTAATAAAATAACGAGCGAAGAACTCTGCTTGAGAGTAAAACAAAACACAAAAGTGGGATAAACAACAAGCGAACAACTCCACTTGAGAGATAAACAACACAATAAAGGAGTGGGATAATGTCAAGCGAAGAAGTCTATTAGATATTTAAACAATACCTTGAAGAGTATGAGTATCAAAATCGAAGAACACTACTTGAGAGTTAAACAACACACATAAGAGTGGGATAAACAACACAATAAAGGGTGGGATAATTACAAGCGGAGAAGTCAATTTGAGATTTAAACAACACATGAGGAGTAATAAAATAACGAGCGAAGAACTCTACTTGAGAGTAAAACAAAACCACAAAAGTGGGATAAACAACAAGCGAACAACTCCACTTGAGAGATAAACAACCTGATAAAGGAGTGGGATAATGTCAAAAGCGAAGTCTATTAGATATTTAAACAATACCTTTGAAGAGTATGAGTATCAAAATCGAAGAACACTACTTGAGTTAAACAACACACATAAGAGTGGGATAAACAACACAATAAAGGTGGGATAATTACAAGCGGAGAAGTCAATTTGAGATTTAAACAACACACGGGAGAGTAATAAAATAACGAGCGAAGAACTCTACTTGAGAGTAAAACAAAACACAAAGGAGTGGGATAAACAACAAGCGAACAACTCCACTTGAGAGATAAACAACACAATAAAGGAGTGGGATAATGTCAAGCGAAGAAGTCTATTAGATATTTAAACAATACCTTTGAAGAGTATGAGTATCAAAATCGAAGAACACTACTTGAGTTAAACAACACACATAAGAGTGGGATAAACAACACGATAAAAGGTGGGATAATTACAAGCGGAGAAGTCAATTTGAGATTTAAACAACACATGAGGAGTAATAAAATAGCGAGCGAAGAACTCTACTTGAGAGTAAAACAAAAACACAAAAGAGTGGGATAAACAACAAGCGAACAACTCCACTTGAGAGATAAACAACCTGATAAAGGAGTGGGATAATGTCAAGCGAAGAAGTCTATTAGATATTTAAACAATACCTTTGAAGAGTATGAGTATCAAAATCGAAGAACACTACTTGAGAGTTAAACAACACACATAAGTGGGATAAACAACCTGATAAAGGTGGGATAATTACAAGCGGAGAAGTCAATTTGAGATTTAAACAACACATGAGGAGTAATAAAATAACGAGCGAAGAACTCTACTTGAGAGTAAAACAAAACACAAAGAGTGGGATAAACAACAAGCGAACAACTCCACTTGAGAGATAAACAACACTGATAAAGGAGTGGGATAATGTCAAGCGAAGAAGTCTATTAGATATTTAAACAATACCTTTGAAGGAGTATGAGTATCAAAATCGAAGAACACTACTTGAGAGTTAAACAACACACATAAGAATTGGGATAAACAACCACAATAAAGGGTGGGATAATTACAAGCGGAGAAGTCAATTTGAGATTTAAACAACACATGAGAGTAATAAAATAACGAGCGAAGAACTCTACTTGAGAGTAAAACAAAACACAAAAGTGGGATAAACAACAAGCGAACAACTCCACTTGAGAGATAAACAACCTGATAAAGGAGTGGGATAATGTCAAGCGAAGAAGTCTATTAGATATTTAAACAATACCTTTGAAGGAGTATGAGTATCAAAATCGAAGAACACTACTTGAGAGTTAAACAACACACATAAAAGTGGGATAAACAACACAATAAAGGTGGGATAATTACAAGCGGAGAAGTCAATTTGAGATTTAAACAACACATGAGGAGTAATAAAATAGCGAGCGAAGAACTCTACTTGAGAGTAAAACAAAACACAAAAGGAGTGGGATAAACAACAAGCGAACAACTCCACTTGAGAGATAAACAACCTGATAAAGGTGGGATAATGTCAAGCGAAGAAGTCTATTAGATATTTAAACAATACCTTTGAAGGAGTATGAGTATCAAAATCGAAGAACACTACTTGAGAGTTAAACAACACACATAAGAGTGGGATAAACAACCTGATAAAGCAGTGGGATAATTACAAGCGGAGAAGTCAATTTGAGATTTAAACAACACACGGGAGAGTAATAAAATAACGAGCGAAGAACTCTACTTGAGAGTAAAACAAAACACAAAAGTGGGATAAACAACAAGCGAACAACTCCACTTGAGAGATAAACAACACAATAAAGGAGTGGGATAATGTCAAGCGAAGAAGTCTATTAGATATTTAAACAATACCTTTGAAGAGTATGAGTATCAAAATCGAAGAACACTACTTGAGAGTTAAACAACACACATAAAAGTGGGATAAACAACACAATAAAGGGTGGGATAATTACAAGCGGAGAAGTCAATTTGAGATTTAAACAACACACATGAGGAGTAATAAAATAACGAGCGAAGAACTCTACTTGAGAGTAAAACAAAACACTGAAAGGATTGGGATAAACAACAAGCGAACAACTCCACTTGAGAGATAAACAACACAATAAAGGAGTGGGATAATGTCGTCAAGCGAAGAAGTCTATATAGATATTTAAACAATACCTTTGAAGGAGTATGAGTATCAAAATCGAAGAACACTACTTGAGAGTTAAACAACACACATAAGGAGTGGGATAAACAACACAATAAAGCAGTGGGATAATTACAAGCGGAGAAGTCAATTTGAGATTTAAACAACACATGAGGAGTAATAAAATAGCGAGCGAAGAACTCTGCTTGAGAGTAAAACAAAACACAAAGAGTGGGATAAACAACAAGCGAACAACTCCACTTGAGAGATAAACAACACTGATAAAGGAGTGGGATAATGTCAAGCGAAGAAGTCTATGAGATATTTAAACAATACCTTTGAAGAGTATGAGTATCAAAATCGAAGAACACTACTTGAGAGTTAAACAACACACATAAGAGTGGGATAAACAACACCTGATAAGCAGGTGGGATAATTACAAGCGGAGAAGTCAATTTGAGATTTAAACAACACATGAGGAGTAATAAAATAACGAGCGAAGAACTCTACTTGAGAGTAAAACAAAACACAAAAGTGGGATAAACAACAAGCGAACAACTCCACTTGAGAGATAAACAACACAATAAAGGAGTGGGATAATGTCAAGCGAAGAAGTCTATTAGATATTTAAACAATACCTTTGAAGGAGTATGAGTATCAAAATCGAAGAACACTACTTGAGAGTTAAACAACACACATAAGAGTGGGATAAACAACCTGATAAAGCAGTGGGATAATTACAAGCGGAGAAGTCAATTTGAGATTTAAACAACACATGAGGAGTAATAAAATAACGAGCGAAGAACTCTACTTGAGAGTAAACAAAAACCTGAAAGGAGTGGGATAAACAACAAGCGAACAACTCCACTTGAGAGATAAACAACCTGATAAAGGAGTGGGATAATGTCAAGCGAAGAAGTCTATTAGATATTTAAACAATACCTTTGAAGAGTATGAGTATCAAAATCGAAGAACACTACTTGAGAGTTAAACAACACACATAAGGAGTGGGATAAACAACCTGATAAAGGTGGGATAATTACAAGCGGAGAAGTCAATTTGAGATTTAAACAACACATGAGGAGTAATAAAATAGCGAGCGAAGAACTCTGCTTGAGAGTAAAACAAAACACAAAAGTGGGATAAACAACAAGCGAACAACTCCACTTGAGAGATAAACAACCTGATAAAAGGTGGGATAATGTCAAGCGAAGAAGTCTATGAGATATTTAAACAATACCTTTGAAGGACTATGAGTATCAAAATCGAAGAACACTACTTGACAGTTAAACAACACACATAAGAGTGGGATAAACAACCTGATAAAGGTGGGATAATTACAAGCGGAGAAGTCAATTTGAGATTTAAACAACACATGAGGAGTAATAAAATAACGAGCGAAGAACTCTACTTGAGAGTAAAACAAAACACAAAGTGGGATAAACAACAAGCGAACAACTCCACTTGAGAGATAAACAACCTGATAAAGGAGTGGGATAATGTCAAGCGAAGAAGTCTATTAGATATTTAAACAATACTTTGAAGGAGTATGAGTATCAAAATCGAAGAACACTACTTGAGAGTTCAACAACACACATAAGGAGTGGGATAAACAACCTGATAAGCAGGTGGGATAATTACAAGCGGAGAAGTCAATTTGAGATTTAAACAACACATGAGGAGTAATAAAATAACGAGCGAAGAACTCTACTTGAGAGTAAAACAAAACACAAAGAGTGGGATAAACAACAAGCGAACAACTCCACTTGAGAGATAAACAACCTGATAAAGGAGTGGGATAATGTCAAGCGAAGAAGTCTATTAGATATTTAAACAATACCTTTGAAGGAGTATGAGTATCAAAATCGAAGAACACTACTTGAGAGTTAAACAACACACATAAGTGGGATAAACAACACTGATAAAGCAGTGGGATAATTACAAGCGGAGAAGTCAATTTGAGATTTAAACAACACACGGGAGGAGTAATAAAATAACGAGCGAAGAACTCTACTTGAGAGTAAAACAAAACCTGAAAAGTGGGATAAACAACAAGCGAACAACTCCACTTGAGAGATAAACAACCACAATAAAGGTGGGATAATGTCAAGCGAAGAAGTCTATGAGATATTTAAACAATACCTTTGAAGGAGTATGAGTATCAAAATCGAAGAACACTACTTGAGAGTTAAACAACACACATAAGAGTGGGATAAACAACCTGATAAGCAGGTGGGATAATTACAAGCGGAGAAGTCAATTTGAGATTTAAACAACACATGAGGAGTAATAAAATAACGAGCGAAGAACTCTACTTGAGAGTAAAACAAAACCTGAAAGTGGGATAAACAACAAGCGAACAACTCCACTTGAGAGATAAACAACCTGATAAAGGTGGGATAATGTCAAGCGAAGAAGTCTATTAGATATTTAAACAATACCTTTGAAGGAGTATGAGTATCAAAATCGAAGAACACTACTTGAGAGTTAAACAACACACATAAGAGTGGGATAAACAACCTGATAAAGGTGGGATAATTACAAGCGGAGAAGTCAATTTGAGATTTAAACAACACATGAGAGTAATAAAATAACGAGCGAAGAACTCTACTTGAGAGTAAAACAAAACACAAAAGGTGGGATAAACAACAAGCGAACAACTCCACTTGAGAGATAAACAACCTGATAAAGAGTGGGATAATGTCGAGCGAAGAAGTCTATTAGATATTTAAACAATACCTTTGAAGAGTATGAGTATCAAAATCGAAGAACACTACTTGAGAGTTAAACAACACACATAAGTGGGATAAACAACACAATAAAGGTGGGATAATTACAAGCGGAGAAGTCAATTTGAGATTTAAACAACACATGAGGAGTAATAAAATAACGAGCGAAGAACTCTACTTGAGAGTAAAACAAAACACAAAGTGGGATAAACAACAAGCGAACAACTCCACTTGAGAGATAAACAACACAATAAAGGTGGGATAATGTCAAGCGAAGAAGTCTATTAGATATTTAAACAATACCTTTGAAGAGTATGAGTATCAAAATCGAAGAACACTACTTGAGAGTTAAACAACACACATAAGAGTGGGATAAACAACACAATAAAGGTGGGATAATTACAAGCGGAGAAGTCAATTTGAGATTTAAACAACACATGAGGAGTAATAAAATAGCGAGCGAAGAACTCTACTTGAGAGTAAAACAAAACCACAAAAGAGTGGGATAAACAACAAAGCGAACAACTCCACTTGAGAGATAAACAACACAATAAAGGAGTGGGATAATGTCAAGCGAAGAAGTCTATTAGATATTTAAACAATACCTTTGAAGGAGTATGAGTATCAAAATCGAAGAACACTACTTGAGAGTTAAACAACACACATAAGAGTGGGATAAACAACCTGATAAGCAGGTGGGATAATTACAAGCGGAGAAGTCAATTTGAGATTTAAACAACACATGAGGAGTAATAAAATAACGAGCGAAGAACTCTACTTGAGAGTAAAACAAAACACAAAAGAGTGGGATAAACAACAAGCGAACAACTCCACTTGAGAGATAAACAACCACAATAAAGGAGTGGGATAATGTCAAGCGAAGAAGTCTATTAGATATTTAAACAATACCTTTGAAGAGTATGAGTATCAAAATCGAAGAACACTACTTGAGAGTTAAACAACACACATAAGGAGTGGGATAAACAACCTGATAAAGGTGGGATA
The DNA here is from genome assembly GCA_026545765.1 of Plantago major. NCBI lineage: Eukaryota > Viridiplantae > Streptophyta > Magnoliopsida > Lamiales > Plantaginaceae > Plantago > Plantago major. The sequence goes on from CM048841.1 coordinate 45,005,933, forward strand.
ATTACAAGCGGAGAAGTCAATTTGAGATTTAAACAACACACGGGAGTAATAAAATAATAGCGAGCGAAGAACTCTACTTGAGAGTAAAACAAAACAAAAGAGTGGGATAAACAACAAGCGAACAACTCCACTTGAGAGATAAACAACACTGATAAAGGTGGGATAATGTCAAGCGAAGAAGTCTATTAGATATTTAAACAATACCTTTGAAGGAGTATGAGTATCAAAATCGAAGAACACTACTTGAGAGTTAAACAACACACATAAGAGTGGGATAAACAACACAAATAAGGTGGGATAATTACAAGCGGAGAAGTCAATTTGAGATTTAAACAACACATGAGAGTAATAAAATAGCGAGCGAAGAACTCTACTTGAGAGTAAAACAAAACCTGAAAGTGGGATAAACAACAAGCGAACAACTCCACTTGAGAGATAAACAACCTGATAAAGGAGTGGGATAATGTGTCCAAGAAGAAGTCTATTAGATATTTAAACAATACCTTTGAAGAAGAGTATGAGTATCAAAATCGAAGAACACTACTTGAGAGTTAAACAACACACATAAGAGTGGGATAAACAACAAACCTGATAAAGCAGTGGGATAATTACAAGCGGAGAAGTCAATTTGAGATTTAAACAACACATGAGGAGTAATAAAATAACGAGCGAAGAACTCTACTTGAGAGTAAAACAAAACCACAAAAAGTGGGATAAACAACAAGCGAACAACTCCACTTGAGAGATAAACAACCTGATAAAGGAGTGGGATAATGTCAAGCGAAGAAGTCTATTAGATATTTAAACAATACCTTTGAAGGAGTATGAGTATCAAAATCGAAGAACACTACTTGAGAGTTAAACAACACACATAAGAGTGGGATAAACAACCTGATAAAAAGGTGGGATAATTACAAGCGGAGAAGTCAATTTGAGATTTAAACAACACATGAGGAGTAATAAAATAACGAGCGAAGAACTCTACTTGAGAGTAAAACAAAACACAAAAGTGGGATAAACAACAAGCGAACAACTCCACTTGAGAGATAAACAACACAATAAAGGAGTGGGATAATGTCAAGCGAAGAAAGTCTATTAGATATTTAAACAATACCTTTGAAGAGTATGAGTATCAAAATCGAAGAACACTACTTGAGAGTTAAACAACACACATAAGAGTGGGATAAACAACACTGATAAGCAGGTGGGATAATTACAAGCGGAGAAGTCAATTTGAGATTTAAACAACACACATGAGGAGTAATAAAATAACGAACGAAGAACTCTACTTGAGAGTTAAACAAAACACAACAGGAGTGGGATAAACAAAAAACGAACAACTCCAATTGAGAGATAAACAACACAATAAAGGAGTGGGATAATGTCAAACGAAGAAGTCAATTAGATATTTAAACAATACACTGAAGGAGTATGAGTATCAAAATCGAAGAACACTACTTGAGAGTTAAGCAAAACACAAAAGGAGTGGGATAAACAACACAATAAAGGTGGGATAGTTACAAACGGAGAAGTCAATTTGAGATTTAAACAACACAGCAGGAGTAATAAAATAACGAACGAAGAACTCTACTTGAGAGTAAAACAAAACACAAAAGGAGTGGGATAAACAACAAACGAACAACTCCACTTGAGAGATAAACAACACAATAACGGAGTGGGATAATGTCAAGCGAAGAAGTCAATTAGATATTTAAACAATACACTTAAGGAGTATGAGTATCAAAATCGAAGAACACTACTTGACAGTTAAACAATACACATAAGGAGTGGTATAAACAACACAATAAAGGAGTGGGATAAACAAGCGGAGAAGTCAATTTGAGATTTAAACAACACATGAGGAGTAATAAAATAACGAGCGAAGAACTCTGCTTGAGAGTAAAACAAAACACAAAAGTGGGATAAACAACAAGCGAACAACTCCAATTGAGAGATAAACAACACAATAAAGGAGTGGGATAATGTCAAACGAAGAAGTCAATTAGATATTTAAACAATACCTTTGAAGGAATATGAGTATCAAAATCGAAGAACACTACTTGAGAGTTCAACAACACACATAAGGAGTGGGATAACCAACACAATAAAGGTGGGATAATTACAAGCGGAGAAGTCAATTTGAGATTTAAACAACACACGGGAGGAGTAATAAAATAACGAGCGAAGAACTCTACTTGAGAGTAAAACAAAACCTGAAAAGGTGGGATAAACAACAAGCGAACAACTCCACTTGAGAGATAAACAACACAATAAAGGAGTGAGATAATGTCAATCGAAGAAGTCTATTAGAAATTTAAACAATACCTTTGAAGGAGTATGAGTATCAAAATCGAAGAACGCTACTTGAGAGTTAAACAACACACATAAGGAGTGGGATAAACAACACAATAAAGGGTGGGATAATTACAAGCGGAGAAGTCAATTTGAGATTTAAACAACACACGGGAGGAGTAATAAAATAACGAGCGAAGAACTCTACTTGAGAGTAAAACAAAACACAAAAGTGGGATAAACAACAAAGCGAACAACTCCACTTGAGAGATAAACAACACTGATAAAGGAGTGGGATAATGTCAAGCGAAGAAGTCTATTAGATATTTAAACAATACCTTTGAAGGAGTATGAGTATCAAAATCGAAGAACACTACTTGAGAGTTAAACAACACACATAAGAGTGGGATAAACAACACAATAAAGGTGGGATAATTACAAGCGGAGAAGTCAATTTGAGATTTAAACAACACACGGGAGGAGTAATAAAATAGCGAGCGAAGAACTCTACTTGAGAGTAAAACAAAACCTGAAAGTGGGATAAACAACAAGCGAACAACTCCACTTGAGAGATAAACAACCTGATAAAGGAGTGGGATAATGTCAAGCGAAGAAGTCTATTAGATATTTAAACAATACCTTTGAAGGAGTATGAGTATCAAAATCGAAGAACACTACTTGAGAGTTAAACAACACACATAAGAGTGGGATAAACAACACAATAAGCAGGTGGGATAATTACAAGCGGAGAAGTCAATTTGAGATTTAAACAACACACGGGAGGAGTAATAAAATAGCGAGCGAAGAACTCTACTTGAGAGTAAAACAAAACCTGAAAGGAGTGGGATAAACAACAAGCGAACAACTCCACTTGAGAGATAAACAACACCTGATAAAGGAGTGGGATAATGTCAAGCGAAGAAGTCTATTAGATATTTAAACAATACCTTGAAGGAATATGAGTATCAAAATCGAAGAACACTACTTGAGAGTTAAACAACACACATAAGAGTGGGATAAACAACCTGATAAAGCAGTGGGATAATTACAAGCGGAGAAGTCAATTTGAGATTTAAACAACACATGAGGAGTAATAAAATAACGAGCGAAGAACTCTACTTGAGAGTAAAACAAAACACAAAAGTGGGATAAACAAAAAGCGAACAACTCCACTTGAGAGATAAACAACCTGATAAAGGTGGGATAATGTCAAGCGAAGAAGTCTATTAGATATTTAAACAATACCTTTGAAGGAGTATGAGTATCAAAATCGAAGAACACTACTTGAGAGTTAAACAACACACATAAGGAGTGGGATAAACAACCTGATAAAGGTGGGATAATTACAAGCGGAGAAGTCAATTTGAGATTTAAACAACACACGGGAGAGTAATAAAATAACGAGCGAAGAACTCTACTTGAGAGTAAAACAAAACACAAAAGGTGGGATAAACAACAAGCGAACAACTCCACTTGAGAGATAAACAACCTGATAAAGGAGTGGGATAATGTCAAGCGAAGAAGTCTATGAGATATTTAAACAATACTTTGAAGAGTATGAGTATCAAAATCGAAGAACACTACTTGAGAGTTCAACAACACACATAAGAGTGGGATAAACAACACAATAAAGGTGGGATAATTACAAGCGGAGAAGTCAATTTGAGATTTAAACAACACACAGGAGTAATAAAATAACGAGCGAAGAACTCTACTTGAGAGTAAAACAAAACCTGAAAAGTGGGATAAACAACAAGCGAACAACTCCACTTGAGAGATAAACAACCTGATAAAGGAGTGGGATAATGTCGAGCGAAGAAGTCTATTAGATATTTAAACAATACTCTGAAGGAGTATGAGTATCAAAATCGAAGAACACTACTTGAGAGTTAAACAACACACATAAGAGTGGGATAAACAACACGATAAGCAGGTGGGATAATTACAAGCGGAGAAGTCAATTTGAGATTTAAACAACACACGGGAGGAGTAATAAAATAACGAGCGAAGAACTCTACTTGAGAGTAAAACAAACACAAAAAGTGGGATAAACAACAAGCGAACAACTCCACTTGAGAGATAAACAACACAATAAAGGAGTGGGATAATGTCAAGCGAAGAAGTCTATTAGATATTTAAACAATACCTTTGAAGGAGTATGAGTATCAAAATCGAAGAACACTACTTGAGAGTTAAACAACACACATAAGAATTGGGATAAACAACCTGATAAGCAGGTGGGATAATTACAAACGGAGAATTCAATTTGAGATTTAAACAACACACAGGAGGGGTAATAAAATAACGAACGAAGAACTCTACTTGAGAGTAAAACAAAATACAAAAGGAGTGGGATAAACAACAAACGAAAAACTCCACTTGGGAGATAAACAACACAATAAAGGAGTGGCATAATGTCAAACGAAGAAGTCTATTAGATATTTAAACAATACATTGAAGGAGTATGAGTATCAAAATCGAAGAACACTACTTGAGAGTTCAACAACACACATAAGGAGTGGGATAAACAACCTGATAAAGGGTGGGATAATTACAAGCGGAGAAGTCAATTTGAGATTTAAACAACACATGAGGAGTAATAAAATAACGAAGAACTCTACTTGAGAGTAAAACAAAACCTGAAAGAGTGGGATAAACAACAAGCGAACAACTCCACTTGAGAGATAAACAACCTGATAAAGGAGTGGGATAATGTCAAGCGAAGAAGTCTATTAGATATTTAAACAATACCTTGAAGAGTATGAGTATCAAAATCGAAGAACACTACTTGAGAGTTAAACAACACACATAAGAGTGGGATAAACAACACGATAAAGCAGTGGGATAATTACAAGCGGAGAAGTCAATTTGAGATTTAAACAACACATGAGGAGTAATAAAATAACGAGCGAAGAACTCTACTTGAGAGTAAAACAAAACACAAAAGAGTGGGATAAACAACAAGCGAACAACTCCACTTGAGAGATAAACAACCTGATAAAGGAGTGGGATAATGTCAAGCGAAGAAGTCTATTAGATATTTAAACAATACCTTTGAAGGAGTATGAGTATCAAAATCGAAGAACACTACTTGAGAGTTAAACAACACACATAAAAGTGGGATAAACAACACGATAAGCAGGTGGGATAATTACAAGCGGAGAAGTCAATTTGAGATTTAAACAACACATGAGAGTAATAAAATAACGAGCGAAGAACTCTACTTGAGAGTAAAACAAAACACAAAAGTGGGATAAACAACAAGCGAACAACTCCACTTGAGAGATAAACAACACAATAAAGGAGTGGGATAATGTCAAGCGAAGAAGTCTATTAGATATTTAAACAATACCTTTGAAGGAGTATGAGTATCAAAATCGAAGAACACTACTTGAGAGTTCAACAACACACATAAGAGTGGGATAAACAACCTGATAAAGGTGGGATAATTACAAGCGGAGAAGTCAATTTGAGATTTAAACAACACACGAGGAGTAATAAAATAGCGAGCGAAGAACTGCTTGAGAGTAAAACAAAACACAAAGAGTGGGATAAACAACAAGCGAACAACTCCACTTGAGAGATAAACAACACTGATAAAGGAGTGGGATAATGTCAAGCGAAGAAGTCTATTAGATATTTAAACAATACCTTTGAAGGAGTATGAGTATCAAAATCGAACAACACTACTTGAGAGTTAAACAACACACATAAGAGTGGGATAAACAACCTGATAAAGCAGTGGGATAATTACAAGCGGAGAAGTCAATTTGAGATTTAAACAACACAGGAGGAGTAATAAAATAACGAGCGAAGAACTCTACTTGAGTAAAAAACAAAACACAAAAGTGGGATAAACAACAAGCGAACAACTCCACTTGAGAGATAAACAACCTGATAAAGAGTGGGATAATGTCAAGCGAAGAAGTCTATTAGATATTTAAACAATACCTTTGAAGAGTATGAGTATCAAAATCGAAGAACACTACTTGAGAGTTAAACAACACACATAAGAGTGGGATAAACAACCTGATAAAGCAGTGGGATAATTACAAGCGGAGAAGTCAATTTGAGATTTAAACAACACATGAGAGTAATAAAATAACGAGCGAAGAACTCTGCTTGAGAGTAAAACAAAACACCTAAAGGTGGGATAAACAACAAGCGAACAACTCCACTTGAGAGATAAACAACACAATAAAGGAGTGGGATAATGTCAAGCGAAGAAGTCTATGAGATATTTAAACAATACCTTTGAAGGAGTATGAGTATCAAAATCGAAGAACACTACTTGAGAGTTAAACAACACACATAAGAGTGGGATAAACAACACTGATAAAGCAGTGGGATAATTACAAGCGGAGAAGTCAATTTGAGATTTAAACAACACATGAGGAGTAATAAAATAGCGAGCGAAGAACTCTGCTTGAGAGTAAAACAAAACACAAAAGGTGGGATAAACAACAAGCGAACAACTCCACTTGAGAGATAAACAACACAATAAAGAGTGGGATAATGTCAAGCGAAGAAGTCTATTAGATATTTAAACAATACCTTTGAAGAGTATGAGTATCAAAATCGAAGAACACTACTTGAGAGTTAAAAAACACACATAAGAGTGGGATAAACAACACAATAAAGGTGGGATAATTACAAGCGGAGAAGTCAATTTGAGATTTAAACAACACAGGAGGAGGTAATAAAATAACGAGCGAAGAACTCTACTTGAGAGTAAAACAAAACACAAAAGGTGGGATAAACAACAAGCGAACAACTCCACTTGAGAGATAAACAACACAATAAAGGAGTGGGATAATGTCAAGCGAAGAAGTCTATTAGATATTTAAACAATACCTTTGAAGGGGTATGAGTATCAAAATCGAAGAACGCTACTTGAGAGTTCAACAACACACATAAGAGTGGGATAAACAACCTGATAAAGAGGTGGGATAATTACAAGCGGAGAAGTCAATTTGAGATTTAAACAACACACGGGAGGAGTAATAAAATAGCGAGCGAAGAACTCTACTTGAGAGTAAAACAAAACACAAAGTGGGATAAACAACAAGCGAACAACTCCACTTGAGAGATAAACAACACTAAAGAAGGGTGGGATAATGTCAAGCGAAGAAGTCTATTAGATATTTAAACAATACCTTTGAAGGAGTATGAGTATCAAAATCGAAGAACACTACTTGAGAGTTCAACAACACACATAAGAGTGGGATAAACAACACAATAAGCAGTGGGATAATTACAAGCGGAGAAGTCAATTTGAGATTTAAACAACACACATGAGGAGTAATAAAATAGCGAGCGAAGAACTCTACTTGAGAGTAAAACAAAACCTGAAAGGATTGGGATAAACAACAAGCGAACAACTCCACTTGAGAGATAAACAACACTGATAAAGGAGTGGGATAATGTCAAGCGAAGAAGTCTATTAGATATTTAAACAATACCTTTGAAGGAGTATGAATATAACAATCGAAGAACACTACTTTACAGTTAAACAACACACATAAGGATTGGGATAAACAACCTGATAAAGGTGGGATAATTACAAGCGGAGAAGTCAATTTGAGATTTAAACAACACATGAGGAGTAATAAAATAACGAGCGAAGAACTCTGCTTGAGAGTAAAACAAAACACAAAAAGAGTGGGATAAACAACAAGCGAACAACTCCACTTGAGAGATAAACAACACTGATAAAGGGTGGGATAATGTCAAGCGAAGAAGTCTATTAGATATTTAAACAATACCTTGAAGGGTATGATTATCAAAATCGAAGAACACTACTTGAGAGTTCAACAACACACATAAGGATTGGGATAAACAACCACAATAAGCGGTGGGATAATTACAAGCGGAGAAGTCAATTTGAGATTTAAACAACACACGGGAGGAGTAATAAAATAACGAGCGAAGAACTCTGCTTGAGAGTAAAACAAAACCTGAAAAGTGGGATAAACAACAAGCGAACAACTCCACTTGAGAGATAAACAACACTGATAAAGGAGTGGGATAATGTCAAGCGAAGAAGTCTATTAGATATTTAAACAATACCTTTGAAGAGTATGAGTATCAAAATCGAAGAACACTACTTGAGAGTTAAACAACACACATAAGGGTGGGATAAACAACACTGATAAAGCAGTGGGATAATTACAAGCGGAGAAGTCAATTTGAGATTTAAACAACACATGAGGAGTAATAAAATAGCGAACGAAGAACTCTACTTGAGAGTAAAACAAAACACAAAAGGAGTGGGATAAACAACAAACGAACAACTCCACTTGCGAGATAAACAACACAATAAAGGAGTGGGATAATGTCAAACGAAGAAGTCTATTAGATATTTAAACAATACCCTGAAGGAGTATGAGTATCAAAATCGAAGAACACTACTTGAGAGTTAAACAACACACATAAGAGTGGGATAAACAACCTGATAAGCAGGTGGGATAATTACAAGCGGAGAAGTCAATTTGAGATTTAAACAACACATGAGGAGTAATAAAATAATGAGCGAAGAACTCTACTTGAGAGTAAAACAAAACACAAAAGCAGTGGGATAAACAACAATCGAACAACTCCACTTGCGAGATAAACAACACAATAAAGGAGTGGGATAATGTCAAACGAAGAAGTCTGTGAGATATTTAAACAATACCTTTGAAGGAGTATGAGTATCAAAATCGAAGAACACTACTTGAGAGTTAAACAACACACATAAGAGTGGGATAAACAACCTGATAAAGAGTGGGATAATTACAAGCGGAGAAGTCAATTTGAGATTTAAACAACACACATGAGGAGTAATAAAATAACGAGCGAAGAACTCTACTTGAGAGTAAAACAAAACACAAAGGAGTGGGATAAACAACAAGCGAACAACTCCACTTGAGAGATAAACCACACAATAAAGGAGTGGGATAATGTCAAACGAAGAAGTCTATTAGATATTTAAACAATACCTTTGAAGGAGTATGAGTATCAAAATCGAAGAACACTACTTGAGAGTTAAACAACACACATAAGAGTGGGATAAACAACACAATAAAGGTGGGATAATTACAAGCGGAGAAGTCAATTTGAGATTTAAACAACACACGGGAGGAGTAATAAAATAACGAGCGAAGAACTCTACTTGAGAGTAAAACAAAACACAAAAGGTGGGATAAACAACAAGCGAACAACTCCACTTGAGAGATAAACAACCTGATAAAGGAGTGGGATAATGTCAAGCGAAGAAGTCTATTAGATATTTAAACAATACCTTTGAAGAGTATGAGTATCAAAATCGAAGAACACTACTTGAGAGTTAAACAACACACATAAGGAGTGGGATAAACAACCTGATAAGCAGGTGGGATAATTACAAACGGAGAAGTCAATTTGAGATTTAAACAACACACATGAGGAGTAATAAAATAACGAACGAAGAACTCTACTTGAGAGTTAAACAAAACACAAAAGGAGTGGGATGAACAAAAAACGAACAACTCCACTTGAGAGATAAACAACACAATATAGGAGTGGGATAATGTCAAACGAAGAAGTCTATTAGATATTTAAACAATACACTGAAGGAGTATGAGTATCAAAATCGAAGAACACTACTTGAGAGTTCAACAACACACATAAGGTGTGGGATAAACAACACAACAAACGAGTGGGATAATTACAAACGGAGAATTCAATTTGAGATTTAAACAACACACAGGAGGAGTAATAAAATAACGAGCGAAGAACTCAACTTGAGAGTAAAACAAAACACAAAAGGAGTGGGATAAACAACAAACGAACAACTCCACTTGAGAGATAAACAACACAATAAAGGAGTGAGATAATGTCAATCGAAGAAGTCTATTAGATATTTAAACAATACACTGAAGGAGTATGAGTATCAAAATCGAAGAACACTACTTGAGAGTTCAACAACACACATAAGGTGTGGGATAAACAACACAACAAACGAGTGGGATAATTACAAACGGAGAAGTCAATTTGAGATTTAAAAAACACACAGGAGGAGTAATAAAATGACGAACGAAGAACTCTACTTGAGAGTAAAACAAAACCTGAAAAGTGGGATAAACAACAAAGCGAACAACTCCACTTGAGAGATAAACAACACTGATAAAGGAGTGGGATAATGTCAAGCGAAGAAGTCTATTAGATATTTAAACAATACCTTTGAAGGAGTATGAGTATCAAAATCGAAAAACACTACTTGAGAGTTAAACAACACACATAAGTGGGATAAACAACCTGATAAGCAGGTGGGATAATTACAAGCGGAGAAGTCAATTTGAGATTTAAACAACACATGAGGAGTAATAAAATAACGAGCGAAGAACTCTGCTTGAGAGTAAAACAAAACACAAAGAGTGGGATAAACAACAAGCGAACAACTCCACTTGAGAGATAAACAACACAATAAAGGTGGGATAATGTCAAGCGAAGAAGTCTATTAGATATTTAAACAATACCTTTGAAGGAGTATGAGTATCAAAATCGAAGAACACTACTTGAGAGTTAAACAACACACATAAGAGTGGGATAAACAACCTGATAAAGGGTGGGATAATTACAAGCGGAGAAGTCAATTTGAGATTTAAACAACACACGGGAGGAGTAATAAAATAGCGAGCGAAGAACTCTACTTGAGAGTAAAACAAAACCTGAAAGGAGTGGGATAAACAACAAGCGAACAACTCCACTTGAGAGATAAACAACACAATAAAGGAGTGGGATAATGTCAAGCGAAGAAGTCTATTAGATATTTAAACAATACCTTTGAAGGAGTATGAGTATCAAAATCGAAGAACACTACTTAAGAGTTAAACAACACACATAAGGAGTGGGATAAACAACACAATAAGCGGTGGGATAATTACAAGCGGAGAAGTCAATTTGAGATTTAAACAACACACGAGGAGTAATAAAATAACGAGCGAAGAACTCTACTTGAGAGTAAAACAAAAAGTGGGATAAACAACAAGCGAACAACTCCACTTGAGAGATAAACAACACTGATAAAGGAGTGGGATAATGTCAAGCGAAGAAGTCTATTAGATATTTAAACAATACCTTTGAAGGAGTATGAGTATCAAAATCGAAGAACACTACTTGAGAGTTAAACAACACACATAAGGAGTGGGATAAACAACACCTGATAAGCAGGTGGGATAATTACAAGCGGAGAAGTCAATTTGAGATTTAAACAACACACGGGAGGAGTAATAAAATAACGAGCGAAGAACTCTGCTTGAGAGTAAAACAAAACACAAAGAGTGGGATAAACAACAAGCGAACAACTCCACTTGAGAGATAAACAACACTGATAAAGGTGGGATAATGTCAAGCGAAGAAGTCTATGAGATATTTAAACAATACCTTGAAGAGTATGAGTATCAAAATCGAAGAACACTACTTGAGAGTTAAACAACACACATAAGAGTGGGATAAACAACACAATAAAGGTGGGATAATTACAAGCGGAGAAGTCAATTTGAGATTTAAACAACACATGAGGAGTAATAAAATAACGAGCGAAGAACTCTACTTGAGAGTAAAACAAAACCTGAAAAGTGGGATAAACAACAAGCGAACAACTCCACTTGAGAGATAAACAACACAATAAAGGAGTGGGATAATGTCAAGCGAAGAAGTCTATTAGATATTTAAACAATACCTTTGAAGGAGTATGAGTATCAAAATCGAAGAACACTACTTGAGAGTTAAACAACACACATAAGAGTGGGATAAACAACCTGATAAAGGTGGGATAATTACAAGCGGAGAAGTCAATTTGAGATTTAAACAACACACATGAGGAGTAATAAAATAACGAAGAAAACTACTTGAGAGTAAAACAAAACACAAAGAGTGGGATAAACAACAAGCGAACAACTCCACTTGAGAGATAAACAACCTGATAAAGGAGTGGGATAATGTCAAGCGAAGAAGTCTATTAGATATTTAAACAATACCTTTGAAGGGTATGAGTATCCAAAATCGAAGAACACTACTTGAGAGTTAAACAACACACATAAGTGGGATAAACAACACAATAAGCAGTGGGATAATTACAAGCGGAGAAGTCAATTTGAGATTTAAACAACACATGAGGAGTAATAAAATAACGAGCGAAGAACTCTACTTGAGAGTAAAACAAAACACAAAAGTGGGATAAACAACAAAGCGAACAACTCCACTTGAGAGATAAACAACCTGATAAAGGAGTGGGATAATGTCAAGCGAAGAAGTCTATGAGATATTTAAACAATACCTTTGAAGAGTATGAGTATCAAAATCGAAGAACACTACTTGAGAGTTAAACAACACACATAAGAGTGGGATAAACAACACAATAAGCAGTGGGATAATTACAAGCGGAGAAGTCAATTTGAGATTTAAACAACACACGGGAGAGTAATAAAATAACGAGCGAAGAACTCTACTTGAGAGTAAAACAAAACCTGAAAGAGTGGGATAAACAACAAGCGAACAACTCCACTTGAGAGATAAACAACACAATAAAGGAGTGGGATAATGTCAAGCGAAGAAGTCTATTAGATATTTAAACAATACCTTTGAAGGAGTATGAGTATCAAAATCGAAGAACACTACTTGAGAGTTAAACAACACACATAAGGAGTGGGATAAACAACCTGATAAGCAGGTGGGATAATTACAAGCGGAGAAGTCAATTTGAGATTTAAACAACACATGAGAGTAATAAAATAACGAGCGAAGAACTCTACTTGAGAGTAAAACAAAACACAAAAGGAGTGGGATAAACAACAAGCGAACAACTCCACTTGAGAGATAAACAACCTGATAAAGGAGTGGGATAATGTCAAGCGAAGAAGTCTATTAGATATTTAAACAATACTTTGAAGGATTATGAGTATCAAAATCGAAGAACACTACTTGAGAGTTCAACAACACACATAAGAGTGGGATAAACAACCTGATAAAGGTGGGATAATTACAAGCGGAGAAGTCAATTTGAGATTTAAACAACACACGGGAGGAGTAATAAAATAACGAGCGAAGAACTCTACTTGAGAGTAAAACAAAACACAAAGAAGTGGGATAAACAACAAGCGAACAACTCCACTTGAGAGATAAACAACCACAATAAAGGAGTGGGATAATGTCAAGCGAAGAAGTCTATAGATATTTAAACAATACCTTTGAAGGAGTATGAGTATCAAAATCGAAGAACACTACTTGAGAGTTAAACAACACTCATAAGGAGTGGGATAAACAACACGATAAAGGTGGGATAATTACAAGCGGAGAAGTCAATTTGAGATTTAAACAACACACGAGGAGTAATAAAATAACGAGCGAAGAACTCTGCTTGAGAGTAAAACAAAACACAAAAGTGGGATAAACAACAAAGCGAACAACTCCACTTGAGAGATAAACAACCTGATAAAGGTGGGATAATGTCAAGCGAAGAAGTCTATTAGATATTTAAACAATACCTTTGAAAGGAGTATGAGTATCAAAATCGAAGAACACTACTTGAGAGTTAAACAACACACATAAGAGTGGGATAAACAACCACGATAAAGCAGTGGGATAATTACAAGCGGAGAAGTCAATTTGAGATTTAAACAACACATGAGGAGTAATAAAATAGCGAGCGAAGAACTCTACTTGAGAGTAAAACAAAACACAAAGGAGTGGGATAAACAACAAGCGAACAACTCCACTTGAGAGATAAACAACACTGATAAAGGTGGGATAATGTCAAGCGAAGAAGTCTGAGATATTTCAACAATACACTGAAGGAGTATGAGTATCAAAATCGAAGAACACTACTTGAGAGTTCAACAACACACATAAGAAGTGGGATAAACAACACAATAAACGAGTGGGATAATTACAAACGGAGAAGTCAATTTGAGATTTAAACAACACACAGGAGGAGTAATAAAATAACGAACGAAGAACTCTACTTGAGAGTTAAACAAAAGACAAAAGGAGTGGGATAAACAAAAAATGAACAACTCCAAGTGAGAGATAAACATCACAATAAAGGAGTGGGATAATGTCAAAAGAAGAAGTCTATTAGATATTTAAACAATACACTGAAGGAGTATGAGTATCAAAATCGAAAAACACTACTTGAGAGTTCAACAACACACATAAGGAGTGGGATAAACAACCTGATAAAGGTGGGATAATTACAAGCGGAGAAGTCAATTTGAGATTTAAACAACACAGGAGAGTAATAAAATATGAGCGAAGAACTCTACTTGAGAGTAAACAAAACACAAAAGAGTGGGATAAACAACAAGCGAACAACTCCACTTGAGAGATAAACAACCTGATAAAGGAGTGGGATAATGTCAAGCGAAGAAGTCTATTAGATATTTAAACAATACCTTTGAAGAAGTATGAGTATCAAAATCGAAGAACACTACTTGAGAGTTAAACAACACACATAAGAGTGGGATAAACAACCTGACAAAAAGTGGGATAATTACAAGCGGAGAAGTCAATTTGAGATTTAAACAACACACGAGGAGTAATAAAATAACGAACGCAGAACTCTACTTGAGAGTAAAACAAAACACAAAAGAGTGGGATAAACAACAAGCGAACAACTCCACTTGAGAGATAAACAACACAATAAAGAGTGGGATAATGTCAAGCGAAGAAGTCTATTAGATATTTAAACAATACCTTTGAAGGAGTATGAGTATCAAAATCGAAGAACACTACTTGAGAGTTAAACAACACACATAAGGAGTGGGATAAACAACACTGATAAAGAGTGGGATAATTACAAGCGGAGAAGTCAATTTGAGATTTAAACAACACATGAGGAGTAATAAAATAACGAGCGAAGAACTCTACTTGAGAGTAAAACAAAACACAAAAGTGGGATAAACAACAAGCGAACAACTCCACTTGAGAGATAAACAACCTGATAAAGGAGTGGGATAATGTCAAGCGAAGAAGTCTATTAGATATTTAAACAATACCTTGAAGGAGTATGAGTATGAAAATCGAAGAACACTACTTGAGAGTTAAACAACACACATAAGGATTGGGATAAACAACCTGATAAGCAGGTGGGATAATTACAAGCGGAGAAGTCAATTTGAGATTTAAACAACACATGAGGAGTAATAAAATAACGAGCGAAGAACTCTACTTGAGAGTAAAACAAAACACAAAGGAGTGGGATAAACAACAAGCGAACAACTCCACTTGAGAGATAAACAACCTGATAAAGGAGTGGGATAATGTCAAGCGAAGAAGTCTATTAGATATTTAAACAATACCTTTGAAGAGTATGAGTATCAAAATCGAAGAACACTACTTGACAGTTAAACAACACACATAAGGTGTGGGATAAACAACACAATAAAGGAGTGGGATAATTACAAACGGAGAAGTCAATTTGAGATTTAAACAACACATGAGGAGTAATAAAATAGCGAGCGAAGAACTCTACTTGAGAGTAAAACAAAAACCTGAAAGTGGGATAAACAACAAGCGAACAACTCCACTTGCGAGATAAACAACACAATAAAGGAGTGGGATAATGTCAAGCGAAGGAGTCTATTAGATATTTAAACAATACCTTTGAAGAGTATGAGTATCAAAATCGAAGAACACTACTTGAGAGTTAAAAAAGACACATAAGGAGTGGGATAAACAACCTGATAAGCAGTGGGATAATTACAAGCGGAGAAGTCAATTTGAGATTTAAACAACACAGGAGAGTAATAAAATAACGAGCGAAGAACTCTACTTGAGAGTAAAACAAAACACAAAAAGTGGGATAAACAACAAGCGAACAACTCCACTTGAGAGATAAACAACCTGATAAAGAGGTGGGATAATGTCAAGCGAAGAAGTCTATTAGATATTTAAACAATACAGTGAAGGAGTATGAGTATCAAAATCGAAGAACACTACTTGAGAGTTCAACAACACACATAAGGAGTGGGATAAACAACACTGATAAAGAGTGGGATAATTACAAGCGGAGAAGTCAATTTGAGATTTAAACAACACATGAGGAGTAATAAAATAACGAGCGAAGAACTCTACTTGAGAGTAAAACAAAACCTGAAAGGAGTGGGATAAACAACAAACGAACAACTCCACTTGCGAGATAAACAACACAATAAAGGAGTGGGAGAATGTCAAACGAAGAAGTCTATTAGATATTTAAACAATACCTTTGAAGGAGTATGAGAATCAAAATCGAAGAACACTACTTGACAGTTAAACAACACACATAAGGAGTGGGATAACCAACACAATAAGCAGGTGGGATAATTACAAGCGGAGAAGTCAATTTGAGATTTAAACAACACACGGGAGGAGTAATAAAATAAGCGAGCGAAGAACTCTACTTGAGAGTAAAACAAAACCTGAAAGGAGTGGGATAAACAACAATCGAACAACTCCACTTGCGAGATAAACAACACAATAAAGGAGTGGGAGAATGTCAAACGAAGAAGTCTATTAGAGATTTAAACAATACCTTTGAAGGGTATGAGTATCAAAATCGAAGAACACTACTTGAGAGTTAAACAACACACATAAGAGTGGGATAAACAACACAATAAAGGGTGGGATAATTACAAGCGGAGAAGTCAATTTGAGATTTAAACAACACATGAGGAGTAATAAAATAGCGAGCGAAGAACTACTGCAGAGTAAAACAAAACACAAAGAGTGGGATAAACAACAAACGAACAACTCCACTTGAGAGATAAACAACACAATAAAAGGTGGGATAATGTCAAGCGAAGAAGTCTATTAGATATTTAAACAATACCTTTGAAGGAGTATGAGTATCAAAATCGAAAAACACTACTTGAGAGTTAAACAACACACATAAGAGTGGGATAAACAACACAATAAGCAGGTGGGATAATTACAAGCGGAGAAGTCAATTTGAGATTTAAACAACACACATGAGAGTAATAAAATAACGAGCGAAGAACTCTACTTGAGAGTAAAACAAAACACAAAAGTGGGATAAACAACAAGCGAACAACTCCACTTGAGAGATAAACAACCTGATAAAGGGTGGGATAATGTCAAGCGAAGAAGTCTATTAGATATTTAAACAATACCTTTGAAGGAGTATGAGTATCAAAATCGAAGAACACTACTTGAGAGTTCAACAACACACATAAGGAGTGGGATAAACAACCTGATAAAGAGTGGGATAATTACAAGCGGAGAAGTCAATTTGAGATTTAAACAACACATGAGGAGTAATAAAATAGCGAGCGAAGAACTCTACTTGAGAGTAAAACAAAACACAAAGAGTGGGATAAACAACAAGCGAACAACTCCACTTGAGAGATAAACAACACTGATAAAGGAGTGGGATAATGTCAAGCGAAGAAGTCTATTAGATATTTAAACAATACCTTTGAAGGAGTATGAGTATCAAAATCGAAGAACACTACTTGAGAGTTAAACAACACACATAAGAGTGGGATAAACAACACAATAAAAGTGGGATAATTACAAGCGGAGAAGTCAATTTGAGATTTAAACAACACACATGAGAGTAATAAAATAACGAGCGAAGAACTCTACTTGAGAGTAAAACAAAACACAAAAGTGGGATAAACAACAAGCGAACAACTCCACTTGAGAGATAAACAACCTGATAAAGGAGTGGGATAATGTCAAGCGAAGAAGTCTATTAGATATTTAAACAATACCTTTGAAGGAGTATGAGTATCAAAATCGAAGAACACTACTTGAGAGTTCAACAACACACATAAGAGTGGGATAAACAACCTGATAAAGAGTGGGATAATTACAAGCGGAGAAGTCAATTTGAGATTTAAACAACACAGGAGGAGTAATAAAATAACGAAGAACTCTACTTGAGAGTAAAACAAAACACAAGGAGTGGGATAAACAACAAACGAACAACTCCACTTGAGAGATAAACAACCTGATAAAGGAGTGGGATAATGTCAAGCGAAGAAGTCTATTAGATATTTAAACAATACCTTTGAAGAGGAGTATGAGTATCAAAATCGAAGAACACTACTTGAGAGTTAAACAACACACATAAGAGTGGGATAAACAACCTGATAAGCGGTGGGATAATTACAAGCGGAGAAGTCAATTTGAGATTTAAACAACACACAGGAGGTAATAAAATAACGAGCGAAGAACTCTGCAGAGTAAAACAAAACACAAAGTGGGATAAACAACAAATGAACAACTCCACTTGAGAGATAAACAACCTGATAAAGGAGTGGGATAATGTCAAGCGAAGAAGTCTATTAGATATTTAAACAATACCTTTGAAGAGTATGAGTATCAAAATCGAAGAACACTACTTGAGAGTTAAACAACACACATAAGGAGTGGGATAAACAACACAATAAGGAGTGGGATAATTACAAGCGGAGAAGTCAATTTGAGATTTAAACAACACAGGAGAGTAATAAAATAACGAGCGAAGAACTCTACTTGAGAGTAAAACAAAACCAAAAAAAGTGGGATAAACAACAAGCGAACAACTCCACTTGAGAGATAAACAACCTGATAAAGGAGTGGGATAATGTCAAGCGAAGAAGTCTATTAGATATTTAAACAATACCTTTGAAGGAGTATGAGTATCAAAATCGAAGAACACTACTTGAGAGTTAAACAACACACATAAGGAGTGGGATAAACAACACAATAAAGGTGGGATAATTACAAGCGGAGAAGTCAATTTGAGATTTAAACAACACGGGAGGAGTAATAAAATAACGAGCGAAGAACTCTACTTGAGAGTAAAACAAAACACAAAAGTGGGATAAACAACAAGCGAACAACTCCACTTGAGAGATAAACAACACTGATAAAAAGGTGGGATAATGTCAAGCGAAGAAGTCTATTAGATATTTAAACAATACCTTTGAAGGAGTATGAGTATCAAAATCGAAGAACACTACTTGAGAGTTCAACAACACACATAAGAGTGGGATAAACAACACGATAAAGAGTGGGATAATTACAAGCGGAGAAGTCAATTTGAGATTTAAACAACACAGGAGAGTAATAAAATAACGAGCGAAGAACTCTACTTGAGTAAACAAAACACAAAGAGTGGGATAAACAACAAATGAACAACTCCACTTGAGAGATAAACAACACCTGATAAAGGAGTGGGATAATGTCAAGCGAAGAAGTCTATTAGATATTTAAACAATACCTTTGAAGAGTATGAGTATCAAAATCGAAGAACACTACTTTAGAGTTAAACAACACACATAAGGAGTGGGATATACAACACAATAAACGAGTGGAATAATTACAAACAGAGAAGTCAATTTGATATTTAAACAACACACAGGATGAGTAATAAAATAACGAACGAAGAACTCTACATGAGAGTAAAACAAAACACAAAAGGAGTGGGATAAACAACAAGCGAACAACTCCACTTGAGAGATAAACAACACAATATAGGAGTGGAATCATGTCAAACGAAGAAGTCTATTATTTATTTAAACAATACACTGAAGGAGTATGAGTATCACAATCGAAGAACACTACTTGAGAGTTAAACAAAACACATAAGGAGTGGGATAAACAACACAATAAACGAGTCGGATAATTACAAACTGAGAAGTCAATTTCAGATTTAAACAACACACAGGAGATGTAATAAAATAACGAACGAAGAACTCTACTTGAGAGTTAAACAACACACAAAAGGAGTGGGATAAACAACAAACGAACAACTCCACTTGAGAGATAAACAACACAATATAGGAGTGGGATGATGTAAAACGAAGAAGTCTATTAGATATTTAAATAATACACTGAAGGAGTATGAGTATCACAATCGAAAAACACTACTTGAGAGTTAAACAACACACACAAGGAGTGGGATAAACAACACAATAAACGAATGGGATAATTACAAACGGAGAAGTCAATTTGAGATTTAAACAACACAGGAGAGTAATAAAATAACGAGCGAAGAACTCTACTTGAGAGTAAAACAAAACACAAAAGTGGGATAAACAACAAATGAACAACTCCACTGAGAGATAAACAACACAATAAAGGAGTGGGATAATGTCAAGCGAAGAAGTCTATTAGATATTTAAACAATACCTTTGAAGAGTATGAGTATCAAAATCGAAGAACACTACTTGAGAGTTGAAAAAGACACATAAGAGTGGGATAAACAACACGATAAAAAGGTGGGATAATTACAAGCGGAGAAGTCAATTTGAGATTTAAACAACACAGGGAGAGTAATAAAATAACGAGCGAAGAACTCTACTTGAGAGTAAAACAAAACACAAAAGTGGGATAAACAACAAGCGAACAACTCCACTTGAGAGATAAACAACCTGATAAAGGTGGGATAATGTCAAGCGAAGAAGTCTATTAGATATTTAAACAATACCTTTGAAGGAGTATGAGTATCAAAATCGAAGAACACTACTTGAGAGTTCAACAACACACATAAGGAGTGGGATGAACAACACTGATAAAGGTGGGATAATTACAAGCGGAGAAGTCAATTTGAGATTTAAACAACACACAGGAGTAATAAAATAACGAGCGAAGAACTCTACTTGAGAGTAAAACAAAACCTGAAAGGAGTGGGATAAACAACAAATGAACAACTCCACTTGAGAGATAAACAACACAATAAAGGGTGGGATAATGTCAAGCGAAGAAGTCTATTAGATATTTAAACAATACCTTTGAAGGAGTATGAGTATCAAAATCGAAGAACACTACTTGAGAGTTAAACAACACACATAAGGAGTGGGATAAACAACCTGATAAGCAGTGGGATAATTACAAGCGGAGAAGTCAATTTGAGATTTAAACAACACATGAGGAGTAATAAAATAACGAGCGAAGAACTCTACTTGAGAGTAAAACAAAACACAAAAGGTGGGATAAACAACAAGCGAACAACTCCACTTGAGAGATAAACAACACTGATAAAGGAGTGGGATAATGTCAAGCGAAGAAGTCTATTAGATATTTAAACAATACCTTTGAAGGAGTATGAGTATCAAAATCGAAGAACACTACTTGAGAGTTCAACAACACACATAAGTGGGATAAACAACACAATAAATGGTGGGATAATTACAAGCGGAGAAGTCAATTTGAGATTTAAACAACACATGAGGAGTAATAAAATAACGAGCGAAGAACTCTACTTGAGAGTAAAACAAAACACAAAGAGTGGGATAAACAACAAAGCGAACAACTCCACGTGAGAGATAAACAACATAATAAAGGAGTGGGATAATGTCAAGCGAAGAAGTCTATTAGATATTTAAACAATACTACTGAAGGGTATGAGTATCAAAATCGAAGAACACTACTTGAGAGTTAAACAACACACATAAGAGTGGGATAAACAACACAATAAGCGAGTGGGATAATTACAAGCGGAGAAGTCAATTTGAGATTTAAACAACACACGAGGAGTAATAAAATAACGAGCGAAGAACTCTACTTGAGAGTAAAACAAAACCTGAAAAGTGGGATAAACAACAAGCGAACAACTCCACTTGAGAGATAAACAACACAATAAAGGGTGGGATAATGTCAAGCGAAGAAGTCTATTAGATATTTAAACAATACCTTTGAAGGACTATGAGTATCAAAATCGAAGAACACTACTTGACAGTTAAACAACACACATAAGGAGTGGGATAAACAACACTGATAAAGGTGGGATAATTACAAGCGGAGAAGTCAATTTGAGATTTAAACAACACATGAGGAGTAATAAAATACGAGCGAAGAACTCTACTTGAGAGTAAAACAAAACACAAAGGAGTGGGATAAACAACAAGCGAACAACTCCACTTGAGAGATAAACAACCTGATAAAGGAGTGGGATAATGTCAAGCGAAGAAGTCTATTAGATATTTAAACAATACACTGAAGGAGTATGAGTATCAAAATCGATGAACACTACTTGAGAGTTCAACAACACACATAAAGAGTGGGATAAACAACACAATAAAGGAGTGGGATAATTACAAACGGAGAAGTCAATTTGAGATTTAAACAACACACCGGAGCAGTAATAAAATAACGAACGAAGAACCCTACTTGAGAGTAAAACAAAACATAAAAGGAGTGGGATAAACAACAAACGAACAACTACACTTGAGAGATAATCAACACAAAAAAGGAGTGGGATAATGTCAAACGAAGAAGTCTATTAGATATTTAAACAATACCTTTGAAGGAGTATGAGTATCAAAATCGAAGAACACTACTTGAGAGTTAAACAACACACATAAGGACATGGATAAACAACCTGATAAGAGTGGGATAATTACAAGCGGAGAAGTCAATTTGAGATTTAAACAACACACGGAGGAGTAATAAAATAACGAGCGAAGAACTCTGCTTGAGAGTAAAACAAAACCTGAAAGGAGTGGGATAAACAACAAATGAACAACTCCACTTGAGAGATAAACAACCTGATAAAGGTGGGATAATGTCAAGCGAAGAAGTCTATTAGATATTTAAACAATACCTTTGAAGGAGTATGAGTATCAAAATCGAAGAACACTACTTGAGAGTTAAACAACACACATAAGGAGTGGGATAAACAACACAATAAGCAGGTGGGATAATTACAAGCGGAGAAGTCAATTTGAGATTTAAACAACACAGGAGGAGTAATAAAATAACGAGCGAAGAACTCTACTTGAGAGTAAAACAAAACAAAAGAGTGGGATAAACAACAAGCGAACAACTCCACTTGAGAGATAAACAACCTGATAAAGGAGTGGGATAATGTCAAGCGAAGAAGTCTATTAGATATTTAAACAATACCTTTGAAGGAGTATGAGTATCAAAATCGAAGAACACTACTTGAGAGTTCAACAACACACATAAGGAGTGGGATAAACAACACAATAAATGGTGGGATAATTACAAGCGGAGAAGTCAATTTGAGATTTAAACAACACAGGAGGAGTAATAAAATAGCACGAAGAACTCTTGAGAGTAAAACAAAACACAAAAGAGTGGGATAAACAACAAAGCGAACAACTCCACTTGAGAGATAAACAACACAATAAAGGGTGGGATAATGTCAAAGCGAAGAAGTCTATTAGATATTTAAACAATACCTTTGAAGGAGTATGATTATTAACATCGAAGAACACTACTTGAGAGTTAAACAACACACATAAGGAGTGGGATAAACAACCTGATAAAGGTGGGATAATTACAAGCGGAGAAGTCAATTTGAGATTTAAACAACACACATGAGGAGTAATAAAATAACGAAGAACTCTACTTGAGAGTAAAACAAAACACAAAGGAGTGGGATAAACAACAAATGAACAACTCCACTTGAGAGATAAACAACCTGATAAAGGAGTGGGATAATGTCGAAGCGAAGAAGTCTATTAGATATTTAAACAATACCTTTGAAGTAGTATGAGTATCAAAATCGAAGAACACTACTTGAGAGTTAAACAACACACATAAGAAGTGGGATAAACAACCTGATAAAAGGTGGGATAATTACAAGCGGAGAAGTCAATTTGAGATTTAAACAACACATGAGGAGTAATAAAATAACGAGCGAAGAACTCTACTGAGAGTAAAACAAAACACAAAAGTGGGATAAACAACAAGCGAACAACTCCACTTGAGAGATAAACAACACAATAAAGGAGTGGGATAATGTCAAGCGAAGAAGTCTATTAGATATTTAAACAATACCTTTGAAGGAGTATGAGTATCAAAATCGATGAACACTACTTGAGAGTTCAACAACACACATAAGAGGTGGGATAAACAACACAATAAACGTGTCGGATAATTACAACCGGAGAAGTTAATTTGAGATTTAAACAACACACAGGAGGAGTAATAAAATAACGAACGAAGAACTCTACTTGAGAGTAAAACAACACACAAAAGGAGTGGGATAAACAACAAACGAACAACTCCACTTGAGAGATAAACAACACAATAAAGGAGTGGGATAATGTCAAACAATGAAGTCTATTAAAGATTTAAACAATACAGTGAAGGAGTATGAGTATCACAATCGAAAAACACTACTTGAGAGTTAAACAACACACATAAGGAGTGGGATAAACAACACAATAAACGAGTCGGATAATTACAAACGGAGAAGTTAATTTGAGATTTAAACAACACAGGAGGAGTAATAAAATAACGCACAAAGAACTCTACTTGAGTAAATCAAAACACAAAAGAGTGGGATAAACAATAAATGAAAAACTCCACTTGAGAGATAAACAACACAATAAAGGAGTGGGATAATGTCAAGCGAAGAAGTCTATTAGATATTTAAACAATACCTTTGAAGTAGTATGAGTATCAAATCGAAAAACACTACTTGAGAGTTAAACAACACACATAAGAGTGGGATAAACAACACAATAAAGGTGGGATAATTACAAGCGGAGAAGTCAATTTGAGATTTAAACAACTCACAGGACGAGTAATAAAATAACGAACGAAAAACTCTTCTTGATAGTAATACAAAACGCAAAAGTGGGATAAACAACAAATGAACAACTCCACTTGAGAGATAAACAACCTGATAAAGGAGTGGGATAATGTCAAGCGAAGAAGTCTATTAGATATTTAAACAATACCTTTGAAGGAGTATGAGTATCAAAATCGAAGAACACTACTTGAGAGTTCAACAACACATAAGAAGTGGGATAAACAACACAATAAATGGTGGGATAATTACAAACGGAGAAGTCAATTTGAGATTTAAACAACACACATGAGGAGTAATAAAATAACGAACGAAGAACTCTACTTGAGAGTAAAACAAAACACAAAAGGAGTGGGATAAACAACAAACGAAAAACTCCACTTGGGAGATAAACAACACAATAAAGGAGTGGGATAATGTCAAACGAAGAAGTCTATTAGATATTTAGACAATACACTGAAGGAGTATGAGTATCAAAATCGAAGAACACTACTTGAGAGTTCAACAACACACATAAGGAGTGGGATAAACAACCTGATAAGCGTGTGGGATAATTACAAACGGAGAAGTCAATTTGAGATATAAACAACACACGGGAGGGGTAATAAAATAACGAACGAAGAACTCTACTTGAGTAAATCAAAACCTGAAAAGTGGGATAAACAACAAACCAACAACTCCACTTGAGAGATAAACAACACCATATAGTAGTGGGATAATGTCAAACGAATAAGTCTATTACATATTTAAACAATGCACTGAAGTAGTATGAGTATCACAATCGAAAAACACTACTTGAGAGTTAAACAACACACATAAGTGGGATAAACAACACGATAAAGGTGGGATAATTACAAGCGGAGAAGTCAATTTGAGATTTAAACAACACGGGATGAGTAATAAAATAACGAGCGAAGAACTCTGCTTGAGAGTAAAACAAAACACAAAAGTGGGATAAACAACAAGCGAACAACTCCACTTGAGAGATAAACAACCACAATAAAGGCATGGGATAATGTCAAACGAAGAAGTTTATTAGATATTTAAACAATACACTGAAGGAGTATGAGTATCAAAATCGAAGAACACTACTTGAGAGTTCAACAACACACATAAGGAGTGGGATAAACAACACAATAAAGGAGTGGGATAATTACAAACGGAGAAGTCAATTTGAGATTTAAACAACACACAGGAGGAGTAATAAAATAACGAACGAAGAACTCTACTTGAGAGTAAATCAAAACACAAAAGGAGTGGGATAAACAACAAACGAACAACTCCACTTGGGAGATAAACAACACAATAAAGGAGTGGGATAATGTCAAACGAAGAAGTCTATTAGAGATTTAAACAATACCTTTGAAGTAGTATGAGTATCACAATCGAAAACACTACTTGAGAGTTAAACAACACACATAAGAGTGGGATAAACAACCTGATAAAAAGTGGGATAATTACAAGCGGAGAAGTCAATTTGAGATTTAAACAACACAGGATGAGTAATAAATTAACGAACGAAGAACCCTCCGTGAGAGTAAAACAAAACACAAAAGGAGTCGGATAAACAACAAACGAACAACTCCACTTGAGAGATAAACAACACAATAAAGGAGTGGGATAATGTCAAACGAAGAAGTTTATTAGATATTTAAACAATACATTGAAGGAGTATGAGTATCAAAATGGATGAACACTACTTGAGAGTTCAACAACACACATAAGAAGTGGGATAAACAACACAATAAATGACTGGGATAATTACAAACGGAGAAGTCAATTTGAGATTCAAACAACACACAGGAGGAGTAATAAAATAACGAACGAAAAACTCTACTTGAGAGTAACAAAAAACGCAAAAGGAGTGGGATAAACAACAAACGAACAACTCCACTTGAGAGATAAACAACACAATAAAGGCATGGGATAATGTCAAACGAAGAAGTCTATTAGAGATTTAAACAATACACTGAAGGAGTATGAGTATCACAATCGAAAAACACTACTTGAGAGTTAAACAACACACATAAGGAATAAACGTGTGGGATAATTACAAACGGAGAAATCAATTTGAGATTGAAACAACACACAGGAGGAGTAATAAAATAACAAACGAAGAACTCTATTTGAGAGTAAAACAACACACAAAGGTGGGATAAACAACAAATGAACAACTCCACTTGAGAGATAAACAACACAATAAAGCGGTGGGATAATGTCGAAGAAAGTCTATTACATATTTAAACAATACCTTTGAAGTATGAGTATCACAATCGAAAAACACTACTTGAGAGTTAAACAACACACATAAAGTGGGATAAACAACACAATAAAGGTGGGATAATTACAAGCGGAGAAGTCAATTTGAGATTTAAACAACACAGGATGAGTAATAAAATAACGAGCGAAGAACTCTGCACGAGTAAACAAAACCTGAAAAGGAGTGGGATAAACAACAAATGAACAACTCCACTTGAGAGATAAACAACACAATAAAGGGTGGGATAATGTCAAACAGAAGTCTATTAGATATTTAAACAATACCATGAAGGAGTATGAGTATCAAAATCGAACACTACTACTTGAGTTAAACAACACACATAAGAGTGGGATAAACAACCTGATAAGCGTGTGGGATAATTACAAGCGGAGAAGTCAATTTGAGATTTAAACAACACAGGAGGAGTAATAAAATAACGAGCGAAGAACTACTTGAGAGTAAATCAAAACCTGAAAGGAGTGAGATAAACAACAAACGAACAACTCCATTTTAGAGATAAACAACACAATAAAGGAGTGGGATAATGTCAAACGAAGAAGTTTATTACAGATTTAAACAATGCATTGAAGTAGTATGAGTATCACAATCGAAAAACACTACTTGAGAGTTAAACAACACACATAACGAGTGGGGTAAAAAACACAATGAAGGACTGGGATAATTCCAAACAGAGAAGTCAATTTGAGATTTAAACAACACAGGATGAGTAATAAAATACGAGCGAAGAACTCTACTTGAGAGTAAAACAAAACACAAAAGTGGGATAAACAACAAGCGAACAACTCACTTGAGAGATAAACAACCTGATAAAAGGTGGGATAATGTCAAGCGAAGAAGTTTATTAGATATTTAAACAATACCTTTGAAGAGTATGAGTATCAAAATCGAAGAACACTACTTGAGAGTTCAACAACACACATAAGAGTGGGATAAACAACCTGATAAATGGTGGGATAATTACAAGCGGAGAAGTCAATTTGAGATTTAAACAACACACGGGAGAGTAATAAAATAACGAGCGAAAAACTCTACTTGAGTAATACAAAACACAAAGGAGTGGGATAAACAACAAACGAACAACTCCACTTGCGAGATAAACAACACAATAAAAGGTGGGATAATGTCAAACGAAGAAGTCTATTAGATATTTAAACAATACAACTTTGAAGGAGTACGAGTATCACAATCGAAAAACACTACTTGAGAGTTAAACAACACACATAAGAGTGGGATAAACAACCTGATAAGCGTGTGGGATAATTACAAGCGGAGAAGTCAATTTGAGATTTAAACAACACGGGAGAGTAATAAAATAACGAGCGAAGAACTCTACTTGAGAGTAAATCAAAACCACAAAAGGTGGGATAAACAACAAATGAACAACTCCACTTGAGAGATAAACAACACAATAAAGCAGTGGGATAATGTCAAGCGAAGAAGTCTATTACATATTTAAACAATACCTTTGAAGTAGTATGAGTATCACAATCGAAAACACTACTTGAGAGTTAAACAACACACATAAGTGGGATAAAAAAACCTGATAAAGAGTGGGATAATTACAAGCGGAGAAGTCAATTTGAGATTTAAACAACACAGGATGAGTAATAAAATAACGAGCGAAGAACTCTACTTGAGAGTAAAACAAAACACAAAGGAGTGGGATAAACAACAAGCGAACAACTCCACTTGAGAGATAAACAACACAATAAAGCAGTGGGATAATGTCAAACAAGAAGTCTATTAGATATTTAAACAATACCTTTGAAGGTATGAGTATCGAAAAACACTACTTGAGAGTTAAACAACACACATAACGAGTGGGGTAAAAAACACAATAAAGGATTGGGATAATTCCAAACAGAGAAGTCAATTTTAGATTTAAACAACATACAGGATGAGTAATAAAATAACGAAAGAAGAACTCTACCTGAGAGTAAATCAAAACACAAAAGGAGTGGGATAAACAACAAATGAACAACGCCACTTGAGAGATAAACAACACAATAAAGCAGAGGCATAATGCCAAACGAAGAAGTCTATTACATATTTAAACAATGCACTGAAGTAGTATGAGTATCACAATCGAAAAACACTACTTGAGAGTTAAACAACACACATAAGGAGTGGGATAAACAACACAATAAACGTGTGGGATAATTCCAAACAGAGAAGTCAATTTTAGATTTAAACAACATACAGGATGAGTAATAAAATAACGAAAGAAGAACTCTACCTGAGAGTAAATCAAAACCTGAAAAGTGGGATAAACAACAAATGAACAACTCCACTTGAGAGATAAACAACACAATAAATGAGTGGGATAATGTCAAAGCGAAGAAGTTTATTAGATATTTAAACAATACCTTTGAAGTATGAGTATCAAAATCGAAGAACACTACTTGAGAGTTCAACAACACCCATAAGGAGTGGGATAAACAACACAATAAATGACTGGATAAGTTACAAACGGAGAAGTCAATTTGAGATTTAAACAACACACAGGAGGAGTAATAAAATAACGAACGAAAATCTCAACTTGAGAGTAATACAAAACACAAATGGAGTGGGATAAACAACAAACGTACAACTCCACTTGAGAGATAAACAACACAATAAAGGAGTGGGATAATGTCAAACAAAGCAGTCTATAAGAGATTTAAACAATACACTGAAGGAGTATGAGTATCACAATCGAAAAACACTACTTGAGAGTTAAACAACACACATAAGGAGTGGGATAAACAACACAATAAACGTGTGGGATAATTACAAACGGGGAAGTCAATTTGAGATTTAAACAACACACAGGAAGAGTAATAAAATAACGAACGGAGAACTCTATCTGAGAGTAAATCAAAACACAAAAGGAGTGGCATAAACAACAAATGAACAACGCCACTTGAGAGATAAACAACACAATACAGGAGTGGGATAATGTCAAACGAAGAAGTTTATTAGATATTTAAACAATACACTGAAGGAGTATGTGTATCAAAATCGAAGAACACTACTTGAGAGTTCAACAACACCCATAAGGAGTGGGATAAACAACACAATAAATGACTGGATAATTACAAACGGGGAAGTCAATTTGAGATTTAAACAACACACAGGAAGAGTAATAAAATATGAAGCGAGATCTCAACTTGAGAGTAATACAAAACACAAATGGAGTGGGATAAACAACAAACGTACAACTCCACTTGAGAGATAAACAACACAATAAAGGAGTGGGATAATGTCAAACAAAGCAGTCTATAAGAGATTTAAACAATACACTGAAGGAGTATGAGTATCACAATCGAAAACACTACTTGAGAGTTAAACAACACACATAAGGAGTGGGATAAACAACACAATAAACGTGTGGGATAATTACAAACGGGGAAGTCAATTTGAGATTTAAACAACGCACAGGAAGAGTAATAAAATAACGAACGGAGAACTCTACCTGAGTAAATCAAAACCTGAAAGGAGTGGGATAAACAACAAATGAACAACGCCACTTGAGAGATAAACAACACAATAAAGCAGAGGCATAATGCCAAACGAAGAAGTCTATTACATATTTAAACAATGCACTGAAGTAGTATGAGTATCACAATCGAAAAACACTACTTGAGAGTTAAACAACACACATAACGAGTGGGGTAAACAACCTGATAAAGGACGGGATAATTCCAAGCGGAGAAGTCAATTTGAGATTTAAACAACACAGGATGAGTAATAAAATAACGAGCGAAGAACTCTACTTGAGTAAAACAAAACACAAAAGTGGGATAAACAACAAGCGAACAACTCCACTTGAGAGATAAACAACCTGATAAAGGAGTGGGATAATGTCAAACGAAGAAGTTTATTAGATATTTAAACAATACATTGAAGGAGTATGAGTATCAAAATGGATGAACACTACTTGAGAGTTCAACAACACACATAAGAAGTGGGATAAACAACACAATAAATGACTGGGATAATTACAAACGGAGAAGTCAATTTGAGATTTAAACAACACACAGGAGGAGTAATAAAATAACGAACGAAAAACTCTACTTGAGAGTAATACAAAACACAAATGGAGTGGGATAAACAACAAACGTACAACTCCACTTGAGAGATAAACAACACAATAAAGGAGTGGGATAATGTCAAACGAAGAAGTCTATTAGAGATTTAAACAATACACTGAAGGAGTATGAGTATCACAATCGAAAAACACTACTTGAGAGTTAAACAACACACATAAGGAGTGGGATAAACAACACAATAAACGTGTGGGATAATTACAAACGGGGAAGTCAATTTGAGATTTAAACAACACAGGATGAGTAATAAAATAACGAACGAAGAACTCTACCTGAGAGTAAATCAAAACACAAAAGGAGTGGGATAAACAACAAATGAACAACGCCACTTGAGAGATAAGCAACACAATAAAGCAATGGCATAATGCCAGACGAAGAAGTCTATTACATATTTAAACAATGCACTGAAGTAGTATGAGTATCAGAATCGAAAAACACTACTTGAGAGTTAAACAACACACATAACGAGTGGGGTAAAAAACACAATAAAGGACTGGGATAATTCCAAACAGAGAAGTCAATTTGAGGTTTAAACAACACACAGGATGAGTAATAAAATAACGAACGAAGAACTCTACCTGAGAGTAAAACAAAACACAAAAGGAGTCGGATAAACAACAAACGAAGAACTCCACTTGAGAGATAAACAACACAATAAAGGAGTGGGATAATGTCAAACGAAGAAGTTTATTAGATATTTAAACAATACACTGAAGGAGTATGAGTATCAAAATCGAAGAACACTACTTGAGAGTTCAACAACACCCATAAGGAGTGGGATAAACAACACAATAAATGACTGGATAAGTTACAAACGGAGAAGTCAATTTGAGATTTAAGCAACACACAGGAGGAGTAATAAAATAACGAACGAAAATCTCAACTTGAGAGTAATACAAAACACAAATGGAGTGGGATAAACAACAAACGTACAACTCCACTTGAGAGATAAACAACACAATAAAGCAGTGGGATAATATCAAACAAAGCAGTCTATAAGAGATTTAAACAATACACTGAAGGAGTATGAGTATCACAATCGAAAAACACTACTTGAGAGTTAAACAACACACATAAGGAGTGGGATAAACAACACAATAAACGTGTGGGATAATTACAAACGGGGAAGTCAATTTGAGATTTAAACAACACACAGGAAGAGTAATAAAATAACGAACGGAGAACTCTACCTGAGAGTAAATCAAAACACAAAAGGAGTGGGATAAACAACAAATGAACAACGCCACTTGAGAGATAAACAACACAATAAAGCAGAGGCATAATGCCAAACGAAGAAGTCTATTACATATTTAAACAATGCACTGAAGTAGTATGAGTATCACAATCGAAAAACACTACTTGAGAGTTAAACAACACACATAACGAGTGGGGTAAAAAACACAATAAAGGACTGGGATAATTCCAAACAGAGAAGTCAATTTGAGATTTAAACAACACACAGGATGAGTAATAAAATAACGAACGAAGAACTCTACCTGAGAGTAAAACAAAACACAAAAGGAGTCGGATAAACAACAAACGAACAACTCCACTTGAGAGATAAACAACACAATAAAGGAGTGGGATAATGTCAAACGAAGAAGTTTATTAGATATTTAAACAATACACTGAAGGAGTATGAGTATCAAAATCGAAGAACACTACTTGAGAGTTCAACAACACACATAAGAAGTGGGATAAACAACACAATAAATGACTGGGATAATTACAAACGGAGAAGTCAATTTGAGATTTAAACAACACACAGGAGGAGTAATAAAATAACGAACGAAAAACTCTACTTGAGAGTAATACAAAACACAAAAGGAGTGGGATAAACAACAAACGAACAACTCCACTTGAGAGATAAACAACACAATAAAGGAGTGGGATAATGTCAAACGAAGAAGTCTATTAGAGATTTAAACAATACACTGAAGGAGTATGAGTATCACAATCGAAAAACACTACTTGAGAGTTAAACAACACACATAAGGAGTGGGATAAACAACACAATAAACGTGTGGGATAATTACAAACGGGGAAGTCAATTTGAGATTTAAACAACACACAGGAGGAGTAATAAAATAACGAACGGAGAACTCTACCTGAGAGTAAATCAAAACACAAAAGGAGTGGGATAAACAACAAATGAACAACGCCACTTGAGAGATAAACAACACAATAAAGCAGTGGCATAATGCCAGACGAAGAAGTCTATTACATATTTAAACAATGCACTGAAGTAGTATGAGTATCACAATCGAAAAACACTACTTGAGAGTTAAACAACACACATAACGAGTGGGGTAAAAAACACAATAAAGGACTGGGATAATTCCAAACAGAGAAGTCAATTTGAGATTTAAACAACACACAGGATGAGTAATAAAATAACGAACGAAGAACTCTACCTGAGAGTAAAACAAAACACAAAAGGAGTCGGATAAACAACAAACGAACAACTCCACTTGAGAGATAAACAACACAATAAAGGAGTGGGATAATGTCAAACAAAGCAGTCTATAAGAGATTTAAACAATACACAGAAGGAGTATGAGTATCCCAATCGAAAAACACACATAAGGAGTGGGATAAACAACACAATAAACGTGTGGGATAATTACAAGCGGGGAAGTCAATTTGAGATTTAAACAACACACAGGATGAGTAATAAAATAACGAACGAAGAACTCTACCTGAGAGTAAATCAAAACACAAAAGGAGTGGGATAAACAACAAATGAACAACGCCACTTGAGAGATAAACAACACAATAAAGCAGAGGCATAATGCCAAACGAAGAAGTCTATTACATATTTAAACAATGCACTGAAGTAGTATGAGTATCACAATCGAAAAACACTACTTGAGAGTTAAACAACACACATAACGAGTGGGGTAAAAAACACAATAAAGAACTGGGATAATTCCAAACAGAGAAGTCAATTTGAGATTTAAACAACACACAGGATGAGTAATAAAATAACGAACGAAGAACTCTACCTGAGAGTAAAACAAAACCTGAAAAGTGGCATAAACAACAAACGAACAACTCCACTTGAGAGATAAACAACACAATAAAGGAGTGGGATAATGTCAAACGAAGAAGTTTATTAGATATTTAAACAATACACTGAAGGAGTATGAGTATCAAAATCGAAGAACACTACTTGAGAGTTCAACAACACACATAAGGAGTGGGATAAACAACACAATAAATGACTGGGATAATTACAAACGGAGAAGTCAATTTGAGATTTAAACAACACACAGGAGGAGTAATAAAATAACGAACGAAAATCTCAACTTGAGAGTAATACAAAACACAAATGGAGTGGGATAAACAACAAACGTACAACTCCACTTGAGAGATAAACAACACAACAAAGGAG
Organism: Plantago major; assembly: GCA_026545765.1. Classification (NCBI taxonomy): domain Eukaryota; kingdom Viridiplantae; phylum Streptophyta; class Magnoliopsida; order Lamiales; family Plantaginaceae; genus Plantago; species Plantago major. Next base: position 45,040,501 of record CM048841.1, read on the forward strand.
TGGGATAATGTCAAACAAAGCAGTCTATAAGAGATTTAAACAATACACTGAAGGAGTATGAGTATCACAATCGAAAAACACTACTTGAGAGTTAAACAACACACATAAGGAGTGGGATAAACAACACAATAAACGTGTGGGATAATTACAAACGGGGAAGTCAATTTGAGATTTAAACAACACACAGGAAGAGTAATAAAATAACGAGCGAGAACTCTACTTGAGAGTAATACAAAACCTGAAAGTGGGATAAACAACAAACGTACAACTCCACTTGAGAGATAAACAACACAATAAAGCAGTGGGATAATGTCAAACAAAGCAGTCTATAAGAGATTTAAACAATACACTGAAGGAGTATGAGTATCACAATCGAAAAACACTACTTGAGAGTTAAACAACACACATAAGGAGTGGGATAAACAACACAATAAACGTGTGGGATAATTACAAACGGGGAAGTCAATTTGAGATTTAAACAACACACAGGAAGAGTAATAAAATAACGAACGGAGAACTCTACTTGAGAGTAATACAAAACACAAATGGAGTGGGATAAACAACAAACGTACAACTCCACTTGAGAGATAAACAACACAATAAAGCAGTGGGATAATATCAAACAAAGCAGTCTATAAGAGATTTAAACAATACACTGAAGGAGTATGAGTATCACAATCGAAAAACACTACTTGAGAGTTAAACAACACACATAAGGAGTGGGATAAACAACACAATAAACGTGTGGGATAATTACAAACGGGGAAGTCAATTTGAGATTTAAACAACACACAGGAAGAGTAATAAAATAACGAACGGAGAACTCTACCTGAGAGTAAATCAAAACACAAAAGGAGTGGGATAAACAACAAATGAACAATGCCACTTGAGAGATAAACAACACAATAAAGCAGAGGCATAATGCCAAACGAAGAAGTCTATTACATATTTAAACAATGCACTGAAGTAGTATGAGTATCACAATCGAAAAACACTACTTGAGAGTTAAACAACACACATAACGAGTGGGGTAAAAAACACAATAAAGGACTGGGATAATTCCAAACAGAGAAGTGGATGAGTAATAAAATAACGAACGAAGAACTCTACCTGAGAGTAAAACAAAACACAAAAGGAGTCGGATAAACAACAAACGAACAACTCCACTTGAGAGATAAACAACACAATAAAGGAGTGGGATAATGTCAAACGAAGAAGTTTATTAGATATTTAAACAATACACTGAAGGAGTATGAGTATCAAAATCGAAGAACACTACTTGAGAGTTCAACAACACACATAAGAAGTGGGATAAACAACCTGATAAATGGTGGTATAATTCCAAACAGAGAAGTCAATTTGAGATTTAAACAACACACAGGAGGAGTAATAAAATAACGAACGAAAATCTCAACTTGAGAGTAATACAAAACACAAATGGAGTGGGATAAACAACAAACGTACAACTCCACTTGAGAGATAAACAACACAATAAAGGAGTGGGATAATGTCAAACAAAGAAGTCTATTCGAGATATAATCAATACACAGAAGGAGTATGAGTATCACAATCGAAAAACACTACTTGAGAGTTAAACAACACACATAAGGAGTGGGATAAACAACACAATAAACGTGTGGGATAATTACAAACGGGGAAGTCAATTTGAGATTTAAACAACACACAGGAGGAGTAATAAAATAACGAACGGAGAACTCTACCTGAGAGTAAATCAAAACACAAAAGGAGTGGGATAAACAACAAATGAACAACGCCACTTGAGAGATAAACAACACAATAAAGCAGTGGCATAATGCCAGACGAAGAAGTCTATTACATATTTAAACAATGCACTGAAGTAGTATGAGTATCACAATCGAAAAACACTACTTGAGAGTTAAACAACACACATAACGAGTGGGGTAAAAAACACAATAAAGGACTGGGATAATTCCAAACAGAGAAGTCAATTTGAGGTTTAAACAACACACAGGATGAGTAATAAAATAACGAACGAAGAACTCTACCTGAGAGTAAAACAAAACACAAAAGGAGTCGGATAAACAACAAACGAACAACTCCACTTGAGAGATAAACAACACAATAAAGGAGTGGGATAATGTCAAACGAAGAAGTTTATTAGATATTTAAACAATACATTGAAGGAGTATGAGTATCAAAATCGAAGAACACTACTTGAGAGTTCAACAACACCCATAAGGAGTGGGATAAACAACACAATAAATGACTGGATAAGTTACAAACGGAGAAGTCAATTTGAGATTTAAGCAACACACAGGAGGAGTAATAAAATAACGAACGAAAATCTCAACTTGAGAGTAATACAAAACACAAATGGAGTGGGATAAACAACAAACGTACAACTCCACTTGAGAGATAAACAACACAATAAAGGAGTGGGATAATGTCAAACAAAGCAGTCTATAAGAGATTTAAACAATACACTGAAGGAGTATGAGTATCACAATCGAAAAACACTACTTGAGAGTTAAACAACACACATAAGGAGTGGGATAAACAACACAATAAACGTGTGGGATAATTACAAACGGGGAAGTCAATTTGAGATTTAAACAACACACAGGAAGAGTAATAAAATAACGAACGGAGAACTCTACCTGAGAGTAAATCAAAACACAAAAGGAGTGGGATAAACAACAAATGAACAACGCCACTTGAGAGATAAACAACACAATAAAGCAGAGGCATAATGCCAAACGAAGAAGTCTATTACATATTTAAACAATGCACTGAAGTAGTATGAGTATCACAATCGAAAAACACTACTTGAGAGTTAAACAACACACATAACGAGTGGGGTAAAAAACACAATAAAGGACTGGGATAATTCCAAACAGAGAAGTCAATTTGAGGTTTAAACAACACACAGGATGAGTAATAAAATAACGAACGAAGAACTCTACCTGAGAGTAAAACAAAACACAAAAGGAGTCGGATAAACAACAAACGAACAACTCCACTTGAGAGATAAACAACACAATAAAGGAGTGGGATAATGTCAAACGAAGAAGTTTATTAGATATTTAAACAATACACTGAAGGAGTATGAGTATCTAAATCGAAGAACACTACTAGAGAGTTCAACAACATACATAAGAAGTGGGATAAACAACACAATAAATGACTGGGATAATTACAAACGGAGAAGTCAATTTGAGATTTAAACAACACATAGGAGGAGTAATAAAATAACGAACGAAAAACTCTACTTGAGAGTAATACAAAACACAAAAGGAGTGGGATAAACAACAAACGAACAACTCCACTTGAGAGATAAAAACACACTAAAGGAGTGGGATAGTGTCAAACAAAGAAGTCTATTCGAGATATAATCAATACACAGAAGGAGTATGAGTATCACAATCGAAAAACACTACTTGAGAGTTAAACAACACACATAAGGAGTGGGATAAAGAACACAATAAACGTGTGGGATAATTACAAACGGGGAAGTCAATTTGAGATTTAAACAACACACAGGAAGAGTAATAAAATAACGAACGGAGAACTCTACCTGAGAGTAAATCAAAACACAAAAGGAGTGGGATAAACAACAAATGAACAACGCCACTTGAGAGATAAACAACACAATAAAGCAGAGGCATAATGCCAAACGAAGAAGTCTATTACATATTTAAACAATGCACTGAAGTAGTATGAGTATCACAATCGAAAAACACTACTTGAGAGTTAAACAACACACATAACGAGTGGGGTAAAAAACACAATAAAGAACTGGGATAATTCCAAACAGAGAAGTCAATTTGAGATTTAAACAACACACAGGATGAGTAATAAAATAACGAACGAAGAACTCTACCTGAGAGTAAATCAAAACACAAAAGGAGTGGGATAAACAACAAATGAACAACGCCACTTGAGAGATAAACAACACAATAAAGGAGTGGGATAATGTCAAACGAAGAAGTTTATTAGATATTTAAACAATACACTGAAGGAGTATGAGTATCAAAATCGAAGAACAATACTTGAGAGTTAAACAACACACATAAGGAGTGGGATAAACAACACAATAAACGAGTGGGATAATTACAAACGGAGAAGTCAATTTGAGATTTAAACAACACACAGGAGGAGTAATAACATAACGAACGAAGAACTCTACCTGAGAGTAAAACAAAACACAAAAGGAGTCGGATAAACAACAAACGAACAACTCCACTTGAGAGATAAACAACACAATAAAGGAGTGGGATAATGTCAAATGAAGAAGTCTATTCGAGATATAATCAATACAAAGAAGGAGTATGAGTATCACAAACAAAGAACACTACTTGAGAGTTAAACAACACTCATAAGGAGTGGGATAAACAACAAACGAACAACTCCACTTGAGAGATAAACAACACAATAAAGGCGTGGGATAATGTCAAACGAAGAAGTCTATTAGAGATTTAAACAATACACTGAAGGAGTATGAGTATCACAATCGAAAAACACTACTTGAGATTTAAACAACACACATAAGGAGTGGGATAAACAACACAATAAAGGACTAGGATGATTCCAAACAGAGAAGTCAATTTGAGATTTAAACAACTCACAGGATGAGTAATAAAATAACGAACGAAGAACTCTACCTGAGAGTAAAACAAAACACAAAAGGAGTCGGATAAACAACAAACGAACAACTACACTTGAGAGATAAACAACACAATAAAGGCGTGGGATAATGTCAAACGAAGAAGTCTATTAGAGATTTAAACAATACACTGAAGGAGTATGAGTATCACAATCGAAAAACACTACTTGAGAGTTAAACAACACACATAAGGAGTGGGATAAACAACACAATAAAGGCGTGGGATAATGTCAAAGGAAGAAGTCTATTACAGATTTAAACAATACACTGAAGGAGTAATAACATAACGAACGAAGAACTCTACATGAGAGTAAAACAAAACACAAAAGGAGTCGGATAAACAACAAACGAACAACTCCACTTGAGAGATAAACAACACAATAAAGGAGTGGGATAATGTCAAACGAAGAAGTTTATTAGATATTTAAACAATACACTGAAGGAGTATGAGTATCAAAATCGAAGAACACTACTTGAGAGTTCAACAACACACATAAGGAGTGGGATAAACAACACAATAAATGACTGGGATAATTACAAACGGAGAAGTCAATTTGAGATTTAAACAAAACACAGGAGGAGTAATAAAATAACGAACAAAAAACTCTACTTTAGAGTAATACAAAACACAAAAGGAGTGGTATAAACAACAAACGAATAACTCCACTTGAGCGATAAAAACACACTAAAGGAGTGGGATAGTGTCAAACAAATAAGTCTATTCGAGATATATTCAATACACAGAAGGAGTTTGAGTATCACAAACGAAGAACACTACTTGAGAGTTAAACAACACTCATAAGGAGTGGGATAAACATCACAATAAACGTGTGGGATAATTACAAACGGAGAAGTCAATTTGAGATTTAAACAACACACAGGAGGAGTAATAAAATAACGAACGAAGAACTCTACCTGAGAGTAAATCAAAACACAAAAGAAGTGGGATAACCAACAAAGGAACAACGCCACTTGAGAGATAAACATCACAATAAAGCAGTGGCATAATGACAAACGAAGAAGTCTATTACAGATTTAAACAATGCACTGAAGTAGTATGAGTATCACAATCGAAAAACACTACTTGAGAGTTAAACAACACACATAACGAGTGGGGTAAAAAACACAATAAAGGACTGGGATAATTCCAAACAGAGAAGTCAATTTGAGATTTAAGCAACACACAAGGTGAGTAATAAAATAAGGAACGAAGAACTCAACCTGAGAGTAAAACAAAACACAAAAGGAGTCGGATAAACAACAAACGAACAACTCCACTTGAGAGATAAACAACACAATAAAGGAGTGGGATATTGTCAAACGAAGAAGTTTATTAGATATTTAAACAATATAATGAAGGAGTATGAGTATCAAAATCGAAGAACACTACTTGAGAGTTCAACAACACGCATAAGGAGTGGGATAAACAACACAATAAATGACTGGGATAATTACAAACGGAGAAGTCAATTTGAGAATTAAACAACACACATAAGGAGTGGATAAACAACACAATAAACGAGTGGGATAATTACAAACGGAGAAGTCAATTTGAGATTTAAACAACACACATGAGGAGTAATAACATAACGAACGAAGAACTCTACCTGAGAGTAAAACAAAACACAAAAGGAGTCGGATAAACAACAAACGAACAACTCCACTTGAGAGATAAACAACACAATAAAGGAGTGGGATAATGTCAAACGAAGAAGTTTATTAGATATTTAAACAATACACTGAAGGAGTATGAGTATCAAAATAGAAGAACACTATTTGAGAGTTCAACAACACACATAAGGAGTGGGATAAACAATACAATAAAGAATGGGATGATTACAAACGGAGAAGTCAATTTGAGATTTAAACAACACACAGGAGGAGTAATAACATAACGAACGAAGAACTCTACCTGAGAGTAAAACAAAACACAAAAGGAGTCGGATAAACAACAAACGAACAACTCCACTTGAGAGATAAACAACACAATAAAGGAGTGGAATAATGTCAAACGAAGAAGTTTATTAGATATTTAAACAATACACTGAAGGAGTATGAGTATCAAAATCGAAGAACACTACTTGAGAGTTCAACAACACACATAAGGAGTGGGATAAACAACACAATAAATGACTGGGATAATTACAAACGGAGAAGTCAATTTGAGATTTAAACAACACACAGGAGGAGTAATAAAATAACGAACGAAAAACTCTACCTGAGAGTAAAACAAAACACAAAAGGAGTCGGATAAACAACAAACGAACAACTCCACTTGAGAGATAAACAACACAATAAAGGAGTGGGATAATGTCAAACGAAGAAGTCTATTCGAGATATAAGCAATACACAGAAGGAGTATGAGTATCACAAACGAAGAACACTACTTGAGAGTTAAACAACACTCATAAGGAGTGGGATAAACAACAAACGAACAACTCCACTTGAGAGATAAACAACACAATAAAGGCGTGGGATAATGTCAAACGAAGAAGTCTATTAGAGATTTAAACAATACACTGAAGGAGTATGAGTATCACAATCGAAAAACACTACTTGAGATTTAAACAACACACATAAGGAGTGGGATAAACAACACAATAAAGGACTAGGATGATTCCAAACAGAGAAGTCAATTTGAGATTTAAACAACTCACAGGATGAGTAATAAAATAACGAACGAAGAACTCTACCTGAGAGTAAAACAAAACACAAAAGGAGTCGGATAAACAACAAACGAACAACTACACTTGAGAGATAAACAACACAATAAAGGCGTGGGATAATGTCAAACGAAGAAGTCTATTAGAGATTTAAACAATACACTGAAGGAGTATGAGTATCACAATCGAAAAACACTACTTGAGAGTTAAACAACACACATAAGGAGTGGGATAAACAACACAATAAACGAGTGGGATAATTACAAACGGAGAAGTCAATTTGAGATTTAAACAACACACAGGAGGAGTAATAACATAACGAAGAACTCTACCTGAGAGTAAAACAAAACACAAAAGGAGTCGGATAAACAACAAACGAACAACTCCACTTGAGAGATAAACAACACAATAAAGGAGTGGGATAATGTCAAACGAAGAAGTTTATTAGATATTTCAACAATACACTGAAGGAGTATGAGTATCAAAATCGAAGAACACAACTTGAGAGTTCAACAACACACATAAGGAGTGGGATAAACAACACAATAAATGACTGGGATAATTACAAACGGAGAAGTCAATTTGAGATTTAAACAACACACAGGAGGAGTAATAAAATAACGAACGAAGAACTCTACCTGAGAGTAAATCAAAACACAAAAGAAGTGGGATAAACAACAAATGAACAACGCCACTTGAGAGATAAACAACACAATAAAGCAGTGGCATAATGCCAAACGAAGAAGTCTATTACAGATTTAAACAATGCACTGAAGTAGTATGAGTATCACAATCGAAAAACACTACTTGAGAGTTAAACAACACACATAACGAGTGGGGTAAAAAACACAATAAAGGACTAGGATAATTCCAAACAGAGAAGTCAATTTGAGATTTAAACAACACACAGGATGAGTAATAAAATAACGAATGAAGAACTCTACCTGAGAGTAAAACAAAACACAAAAGGAGTCGGATAAACAACAAACGAACAACTCCACTTGAGAGATAAACAACACAATAAAGGAGTGGGATAATGTCAAACGAAGAAGTCTATTAGAGATTTAAACAATACACTGAAGGAGTACGAGTATCACAATCGAAAAACACTACTTGAGAGTTAAACAACACACATAAGGAGTGGGATAAACAACACAATAAACGAGTGGGATAATTACAAACGGAGAAGTCAATTTGAGATTTAAACAACACACATGAGGAGTAATAACATAACGAACGAAGAACTCTACCTGAGAGTAAAACAAAACACAAAAGGAGTCGGATAAACAACAAACGAACAACTCCACTTGAGAGATAAACAACACAATAAAGGAGTGGGATAATGTCAAACGAAGAAGTTTATTAGATATTTAAACAATACACTGAAGGAGTATTAGTGTCAAAATCGAAGAACACTACTTGAGAGTTCAACAACACACATAAGGAGTGGGATAAACAACACAATAAATGACTGGGATAATTACAAACGGAGAAGTCAATTTGAGAATTAAACAACACACATAAGGAGTGGGATAAACAACACAATAAACGAGTGGGATAATTACAAACGGAGAAGTCAATTTGAGATTTAAACAACACACAGGAGGAGTAATAACATAACGAACGAAGAACTCTACCTGAGAGTAAAACAAAACACAAAAGGAGTCGGATAAACAACAAACGAACAACTGCACTTGAGAGATAAACAACACAATAAAGGAGTGGGATAATGTCAAACGAAGAAGTTTATTAGATATTTAAACAATACACTGAAGGAGTATGAGTATCAAAATCGAAGAACACTACTTGTGAGTTCAACAACACACATAAGGAGTGGGATAAACAACACAATAAATGACTGGGATAATTACAAACGGAGAAGTCAATTTGAGATTTAAACAAAACACAGGAGGAGTAATAAAATAACGAACAAAAAACTCTACTTTAGAGTAATACAAAACACAAAAGGAGTGGTATAAACAACAAACGAACAACTCCACTTGAGAGATAAAAACACACTAAAGAGCAACCTGTAATGCTGTAAATGGATGACTAATAGGTATAAAATGAGCAAATTTGGTGAACCCACCCCCACCAATATGGTATCCATGTCACCTGATTTTGGCAATTTTTCAATGAAATCCATGGTTATATGTTGCCAGGCTTGTTCTGGCACTGGTAATGGCTGTAGTAGTCTAGGAGAATTCACATGCTCAGACTTGCATGCCTGACATACCTGGCATTCCCCCACCACCTGCTGCACAGTCATTCTCATACCAGGCCAATAAAAAATGGTGCTGACTCTATTATAGGTAGCTAAAATACCAGAGTGGCCCCCATCTACTCCCTCATGCGTGGACTTCACCACAGACCTCCTGAGATCACCCCCATTGCCAATATATAATTTATTTTTATATCTCACTATATTACCCTGCAAAGAATAGTAACTCATACAGTATGGCTCAGAAGTTTTGAGTAATATTGCTTCAGCCACTTCTGCATCTCCTTCATAACTCCTCAGTATTTCTTGCAACTATGACATTTTCACGTATCAAACGCAAGAGTTTGCAAGTAGCAGTTTGTATGATTGAGTTGGTTTTGTAAATTAAACTAAGTAAACAAGAGTGAATTTGAATCAAGAGAGGGAAAATAGATACGATAGCATTCAGAGATATCGAATATGGATCAGACCATGTGTCCATATGCTGTCACAATTCTTTATCCAGATAAATTCTCGATTTCAGTTTTAACCTAGACATTCTTTGAAAATGTGAAGTAGTAAATCATACGTTTGTCAGACGATTGATTGTTAAGCTGAATGGTTTAAAAATACAAGAGTAGAGTACTGAAATCGGAGTTTTTACGAAGTTTGATAATGAGCTTAACACATATGAACAAACTCTAGGTCAAGATCCTAATTCGATTAATCCTACATTGCTACCGCATCTATCGAAGAGATTAGCCACTCATATTGTAAGCAATAGCATACACAAAGACAGTCATAATCTAATTAAGCAACATAGTGGAGATTACAAGCATAAATCAATCAATCAATGACAAAAAAAAAAAAAATAATTGCAAGAGAAAGAATGAATCGATTGATAATCTAACCTCGAGAATCAAAATCCAATGTCAATATGTGATTACAAGAGAAAATCGATGATAAACTAAGGCAAGGGAACCAAACTAGGGTTTCTTGCTTGAGAGTCAGAAAGAACGCAAGAAAAGAAGTAGTTTCCAAAATTTCTCCCTCGACTCTAAAAGAACAGAGTGTTTTCTGAATTTAACGTTGATCGCGACCAGTATAAAGTTGGTCGCGACCAGCTGATTCCATGGTTGTTGCGACCTGCGGTGTCTTGGAAGGCAGTTCACCGTTGGTCGCGACCTTGATCGGGACCATGGTCGCAACCTGCGGCTTCCTCAGCTTGGATTCATGTGGGGTCGCGACCATGCTAGTTTGGGTCGCGACCAGCGGCCTCTTCATGCATTTCTTCAAATTCTGAGCAGAACGGAGTTTCAAGTGGGGTTTTTGAGCTTCTTCTCGGACACGACCTTCAAAAAGCGTTATTTCTTCCTCCAAAACAACTCTAAACGCACGAAAACCTGTCGAACACAACTAAAATACAAAACACCTAAAAACGCACAAAATACACTACGAAAGACAAATATAGACGAACGAAAGCTGGTAAATAGAACGAAATGAGAGCCTAAAATACAAGCTCATCACTTGACTCTCCCACTTGTGCCTTCTGCATGGTACCTACGTTCAAAAAAGTGTGTGAGATAGCATGTTTGGAGCTAAATCAATTCTAAGGCTAACATGCAAATCCCATGGGGTTTCTTCTCCCCCAAACCTAGTGTTTGGCACATCATGAATTTCAAGTCTTAGCTTGTAACAAGATCGATAGCTTCTCTAAATCGATACGAGAACTAGTCACATAAACTCATTTCCACAAGGTGTCATGTATCAAGTTAGAGAGCATAATGCATATGAAGGATCATCCTAAGAGCATATGGCTTAGCAAGTATGTTTCCTAATCATAAATCATCAAGTAAAACCATACGAGCATGTAATCGAAAGAGAAAGAAGTCATTAAGAGAATTTGTTTCCTTGAGGCATTTCATCAAACACTTGGTGAGCATGAACAAAAACACTCAATTTCTCTAACAAATTGCCATATTCAAGACAACTGATAATATGTTAAGCTCAAATGAAGCATATAATTGCAAAGCACCAAAGAAGCATGAAGAAAGTGCATGCAAAGAGTTTAAGGATTTAAACATGATAATGAAGATGAAATTGAGAGGTACAAGAGTAGAGATCACTTACTTGATGTTGTTGATGGATGTATAAGCTAAGAATGCAATGGGTACGTGCAAAATGTGAAGAATGTGAGGAAATTGGGAGAACAATGAAGGGGGGGGGGGAGGAAAAACTTTGAGGGGTTTAAAAAGGGGATGAGTAGGCTGGAAGCAGCCTACTGCGGTCGCCAGTCGACCGCAGTATGGCTTCTGCAAAGCCCTCTCCTTTTTTGAGGTTTTTTGCGTTTTTTGATTTTTTGGTCTTTTTGGTTTTTCGAAATGCAAATAAGAATCTAAACTAATAAATGAAGAAAATTAAAAGGTTTTTTGAAAAGTTTTTCGAAAAGATTTTTGGTGCGGAAAACGAGAAAAACAAAAAACGAAACTAAACGTGAATGAAAGTGCCTAAATTAAACGTGACCTTGGGTTGCCTCCTAAGAAGCGCTTGTTTTAGATCTTATAGCTCGACCCCTGTTTTCATGATGGCTTATTTGTAGAGGGTTAAACCCTCGATCCCGTTGAAACACTTGTCCATCCATTCATTTGTTGTGTAGATCGAATCTTCTATCAAACGTTTCATTTCTTCTTCCTCGATTTCATCTAGCTCCGGATCTTCGTCGACATGACAAGTGAACTCTAAGTAGTCGTTAGTTTCCTTTGGAATGTTCCATTCACCGTCACTCTCGGCAGATCTGCATTTCCAGTTATCGTCCTCCGACCCAAAGTACTCGTCGGGGATCGATGGAAGAGTATTTTCATTTGATTCTTCTCCTGACTCCCAGTATGTCTTGAACAGATTCATCGGTACTAGCAAATCTTTAGGAGAACCGACAACACCTTGAGAGGAATGGAACTGAAAATTGGTCAAATCGCAAATGAAGTAGTGGAACTGCAACAGAATAAAGATAAGCTGTCGGGTCACACCGAGAAAGCTATGACGATTGTTGAAGCTGCCAAGGTAACAGGAATCGGGAGTGGAAACCGTACTGAATCTGAACGAAGGAACCCCGATAGCACGCAAGGTAATTGCCTCAAACCTTCTCCTACATCATCCGGGTGTGAAATAGACTCTCCTGCCAAAGAATAAATTGTCAAACCAGTCTTACCAAAGAAACCCAACCTTGGAGATTTCAACATAAATGTTGTCATCAAGGGAAAAACAGCCACGGGAACCCTGGATCTAGGAGCCAACATTAATATGATGCCACTCGCCGTCTACAACAAACTCAACTTAGCAGGAATGGTGGAAACAAGAACTAGTATACTAGTTGCTAATGGCTCGACAACAACTGAATGTAGCAAGATACATAATGTGATTACTCAGCTGGAGGGGCTCAATATTCTTGTGGATTATCTAATCGTGGACTGTGAAGACCCGGACAATGATACCATGCTTCTGGGAAGACCGTTTATGGCCACCACCAACACTATTATCAACGTGGCAAAAAGGGAGATTTCGATGAATATATCGAATCACCGGATAGTAATGGGGATTCCGAGAGAGACTTAGGAGGAAGCAAAGGCAGCAAGGATCAATTTCGACACAGGAGACTGGTGGATATACACTAAAGAAGAATTCGTGGTCCCTTCTGAAGATTTGCTAGTATCGATGAATCTGTTCAAGACATACTGGGATTCAGGAGAAGAATCAAATGAAAATACTCTTCCATCGATCCCCGACGAGTACTTTGGGTCTGAGGACAATAACTGGAAATGTGAATCTGCCGAGAGTGAAGGTGAATGGAACATTCCAAAGGAAACCAACGACTACTTAGAGTTCACTTGTCATGTCAACGAAGATCCGGAGCTAGATGAGATCGAGGAAGAAGAAATGAAACGTTGGATAGAAGATTCGAGCTACGCAACAAAGGAATGGATGGACAAGTTTTTCAACGGGATCGAGGGTTTAACCCTCGACAAATAAGCCATCACGAAAACAGGGGTCGAACTATATGATCTAAAACAAGCGCTTCTTGGGAGGCAACCCAAGGTCACGTTTAATTTAGGCACTTTCATTCACGTTTAATTTCGTTTTATATTTTTCTTGTTTTTCGCACCATGAATCTTTTCGAATAACTTTTCAAAAAACCTTTTCATTTTCTTCATTTATTAGTTTAGATTCTCATTTGCATTTCGAAAAAACCAAAAAGACCAAAAAAATCGAAAAATGCAAATAACCTCAAAAACAGAGAGGGCTTTTTTTAGCCATCTTGTCGGTCATCGGCATGATGAGTGCTTCTAACTACTCATCCCCTTTTTAAACCCCACAAAGTTCACCCCCCCCCCCCCCCCCCACTTCATTCTTCTCCCAATTTCATCACATTTTGCACTTACCCATTCCATTCTTGGCTTATACATCCATCAACAACATCAAGTAAGTGATCTCTACTCTTGTACATCTCAATTTCATCTTCATTATCGAGTTTAAATCCTTAAACTCTTTGCTTGCACTTTCTTCATGCTTCTTTGGTGCTTTGCAATTATATGCTTCATTTGATTTATATGGGTGTTAATTGTTGATGATAAAACATGCTTACAAGTAGAGCTTAACATATTATCAGTTGTCTTGAATATGGCAATTTGTTTGAGAAATTGAGAATTTTTGTTCATGCTCACCAAGTGTTTGATGAAATGGCTCAAGGAAACAAATTCTCTTAATGACTTCTTTCTCTTTCAATTACTTACACGTATGTGGTTTTTACTTGATGGTTTATGATTAGGAAACATACTTGCTAAGCTATATGCTCTTAGGATGATCCTTCATATGCATTATGCTCTCTAACTTGATACATGACACCTTGTGGAAATGAGTTTATGTGACTAGTTCTCGTATCGATTTAGAGAAGCTATCGATCTTATTACAAGCTAAGACTTGAAATGCATGATGTGCCAAACACTAGGTTTGGGGGGGGAAGAAACCCCATGGGATTTGCATGTTAGCCTTAGAATTGATTTAGCTCCAAACATGCTCTCTCACACACTTTTTTGAACCTAGGTACCATGAAGAAGGCACAAGTGGGAGAGTCATGCAAGAAAAGAGAAAGACCCGGGAAGAGTGCTACTCGTCCTTCACTTTCGAAGGAAGCCCAAGCATGGTTGGAAGTAAACAGAAACCGAGGAGTAGCCCCTGAAATGAATATCCAAATCAACTTCCCCTCAAGACAGAATTTCGCTTGGATGCTCACTCCTCTAGACGCTCAAGGGTGGGGACCTTTCACCACTTGCCTTGAGGGTTACAACCTCGACATAGTCAGGGAGTTCTATGTGGAGTTCTTCCAACTTGATATAGACGACCTGGATGATGAGAGTGAGCTACCTCCAATCACCGTAAGGGGAGTCGAGTTCACGTTCAAACCTCAGACTATCAACAAGTTCTATGAGATACCAAAGAAGGACAAGAAACCGAATGTTGTGGAACCCCACACTCTGAATTGAGCTACGAGGAAGTGAAAGATGAGATCCACCACCTGCTTTTAACGAGTGATTATGAGGAGGACGACATACAAAGGGAGATATTGAAGACAGCCCTCGAGGACCGTGCCAGGTTGAAACTAAGCGAGTCAGTAGAGTTTAAAACACTATAAATTGGCTGCTTGTCTATGTGGTGGTTTATTCTTGTTGCTCATTTCATGGTCACTTCTTGATTATCGTTATTGCCTTGCTCAAGGATGAGCAAGAAACTGGTTTGGGGGTGTGAGGAAACGAAGTTACGAAGCCCAAAATTGAAGAACGAAGAAAACAAATTAGAATCTGCAGCAATCGCACTTGGCGATCCACAGGTGACCATGAGAAGGTCACTGCATCCTGACGACAATAGTTAAGTCTTTGGATCTTCTAGGCGCTTTTCTCACATCGGCAAGAGCCCGCCTTCCTAAACCTTCGATAATGATCAATGGGAAAAATATAAATATGAGAAATCAAGTCAATCGGACATCATATGAGAGAGTTATGGCCAAAATGGCTAGACTGCTCCGTAAGTTTCACTTTTTCGCAGTCTTGTTTAAATGACTCTAAAATCATCGTCCGAACTCCGAATCCACTTCCGTTTTCGCCATTTTGCTCAACTTTCAAATCTCTAGATGTTTCTCAACATCTCCAAAATATTATTTTTTACTCCGATTTTCACCTAAAAACACGACAATCTGCAAAGCACAACTAAAACACAAAAAATATGAAAAAGCACAAGAAACACAATAAAATACTAACAAAGACTTACAAAAATACGGTATAAAAGACATGAAGAACCTATAAATTATGGTCTCATCAAAAAGTTGTTGACCTTGTCAAACAACGCTTCAGAGTGCATTGGGCATCTATCAAGTAGATCATTGTATCTTTTCCACGCTCCGTGAAAGGTTTCTCCGTCAAATTGATTGAAGTTTTGGATCTGGCTCTTCAGGTCAGATGTCTTCTGCTGTGCTCAGAAATTACTACTTATATTAATCAAGTAGAAAAATGGATCAAATTTCATCTTCCTAGGTCTATAAATAGGACCCCTTGTATCAGTCTTTAACATATCTTTACATTCTCCTACTTTTATACTTTCAATTCCAAGCATTGTAAACACTTAGAGATTTCAATCTCTCTTTTAATTCGAAGAAGCTTTCATCGATCTTTCTGACGATCGCAGAGACCATTAGGCGCCCAGGTATTCAATAGTACGAGTTAGGCGGTTGCTTTTAATAACTTGTATTGTGACATATTGTTATCTGATCGTTGAACGCATGCTTGTATCGTTGTGAACTTGCATCAGTCTTTACCTCTAATTAGTATATATCCGGATGAGGGCATAGCTAGTGACAAGCTTTTTGCCATAACTCATACATACTTATAATATGTATCTGGTTCGATTTTGCAATAGCAAAGTTGTTGCATTCGCGGGCAGTGTACGATTATCTATATCGCGTCAGCACTTTTGAAAGATCCGCTTGCTTCGTTTTATTTGTAGAAATTGCATGATCTAGGTATTACCTTGTCTTGTAATTGCGGTTTGTTGTAGGGTTTTAAGTATCACTTTACCCACACTATCTGTTTACACAACTCACAGGGGGGGGGGGGGGGGAGAACTCACCGTGGTGAGTCTTTAGCTGAACCAATTAGCTCACCGCGGTCCAGCAAAAGCAGTACATACTGTCTAATTCCAGACCGCGGTGAGGTCAAGGGTTCCCATTGCTGACCGCGGTGAGCCCTAGTTTTAAGCGCGGTGAGGAGCTCGTTTTTTCTTCACTTTTCTTCATCTTCCTCACCGTGCTCAGTTTCTCTTCCCCAAAAATTTTCAAAAACACATATTTCTCCATCAAATCACTTAATCTTTGTATCTATACGAAGCTGCAAGTGTCCTCTCTTTGATTCAAGCATCAATTCATCTTTTCATCCACCAATTGCATAGGAATCAAGGTAATCCTCTTCAAACCCTAATTATTTCTCAATTTGGGGGTTTTTAAAATTTTGCATATCTAAGAACTTGATTATTGCTCCAATATGGCTATTTGAACTTGTTGATTGCTATTTCATCTTAATTTGATGTAGCATTTACTTATTCATGCTTCTTTTGCTTGATGCTTGCAAAAAATGCTTAGTGGGTATTCTTAAAGCACTTAGTTTGATCCTATGAATAATATGATGGTGTATGATTGATGATTATGCTTGTTTGATCGATAGTATAGCCAAATTTCAGTCCCATTGCAAATGTACTATGGGTGTCTTGATTATGGCATAAGATTAGGCGTTTGGGTTAATTGCATGATGAAATTTTGTTTGGGGAGGGATTAGTTGTAACAATGCATGCACTATGGTCTATATATTTCCCTTGGGATAGGATAAGGCATGATTGTTACTATTTAGAAGATTTTCCGGTGAAAGAACTATGAGAAAGTTGTGCTAATACATTCATTGCAGGACGATGCCTCGAAGAAAGACCACCTTGCCCCGTGGAACAAATGAAGCATCCGGAAGTAGATCACGGAGAAGGACACAGACTGAGGGACCCCAGCCAGACGAGTACGGGTTCGCTCTCTCTGCCGCTGTGGAAGCCTTCCGAGTTCGTAACTTCTCGGTTCCAAGAGTAATAGTAGCGGAAAGAGGGATATCTTTCCCTCAAGATCACTAAACTATTGCAACTCAGATATGGAGGAGGATAGACGAGCGTGGATGGGGAAGTCTTAGCGTGGAGAAGCGTGAGTATGACCCAGCTGTGGTTCAGGAGTTCTACACCAACCTCCACGACATCAATAACAACAGTGTGAGGGTTCGGGGGAAGAACGTCCCATACTCTGCCGAGGTGATCAACGAATTTTTGGTGCACGTACGGAGTATGACCCAGTCCGAGATAGGGGGCAATACAGTTAGCATGAGGCACAGGGTGGGTTCCTTACTGAGAGAGATCTTCGACGGGTGTCAAGCCCTCTATACCCCATGAGGATAATCATGACGAAGGTGGAGAAGAAATTTCTCCTTCCGAAGACTCGTTTGCTTTCTTACTAGATCCAGCACTCGGTGATGCCAAGCCTATACTTCACCAACATGTCAGCCACTATCGCAAGACTGATTGGGGCATTCATGGCCGATGACTTCATAAACATCGGGGAGGTTATTCTGGGGGAGACTTGGGCCCACAGAACCAAACCAAAAGGATTGGCCTTCCCAACGATTATCACACAGCTATGTGAAAGGGCTCGTGTTCCTGGGATCAGAAAAATCAGAGAAACAAAAACTCCTTTGTAGGTTGGAGATATAGACCCAATCATTTCAAGGGCAGTGAGGGCGCTCGAGGCTTTTGAGGATCCGGAGGATCATGAAGGCATGGACTTGGATTTCGAGGAAGAGGAGCTTGATCCAAATGTAGATGAAGAAGATGAGGACATTCCAGAACAACCCCACGGGGAAAATGTCCAGCAGGTGGAAGACCAAACAGCACAACAAGGTGTGGAAACCTCACACTACTCTCGCTACTATGAGGAGATGCAGGCTCATTTTGAGCGTTGGGCTGGCCCTAGACTCAGTGCTATTGAGGCGCAACACGACTACATGAGCGCACAGTATGGCGAACTCCAAACCAGCTACCAAAACCTCTCCAGTGAAGTAGCACAGGTCCACCAGTACGCCACCGCCCTCAACCAGAGGATTGATACTTGGGAGCAATGTAGTGCCTCGCACTTGGCAGCCTTACGAGAGCTGGATGCATGGGCAGAAAGTAGATTAGCAAGAGAAGAGAGAATGTGGCAGCAGTACATGGGAGAAAACTCATCTTCCGGACCCCATGGTCCGCCTTCCTCTTAGTGATCATGCCGACCGAGACATACTACGGGCGGTAACTCTGAACTTTCTCCTTTTTATTTATGCCTTATGCTAGGTACTAGCTATCGAATATGTTTGGGGAGGGAAGTTGTACTCATATACTTACATGCCTCGGATTATTGATGCCTTGTAAATATGTATATATTTGTTTTTCTTTTCTTTTTCACTTTTGCGATTATGTGGGGTGGTATGTTAGCCACTTTTTTGTGATTGCAGTTGAGTCGAGTCTTTTGGCCTAATTTTTGGCCGATTTAAAAAATTTTGTGTCGAGTCTTGAGTTCTTTTGACAAGTCTGGTTATCTATTGCCTTAGTTAAGCCTTTTTTACTGATGTGATCTGAATTGACCTCTGACTGAGTGCTAAGGAATTTTAGAAAATTACTCTAGTTCGTTTCACTTGTAAATAAATAGTCTTCTTGTTTTAGTAGTAAAAAAACCGGTGAGAAGCCTTAAAGCCGATGAAAAAAATATTGTACCGACAAATGTGTGATTCTATTAGGATGAGCAAGTTTTTTTTTACTTGCGCCACTTCACATACATGTGCACTCTTTTTAAAACGAGTATGACGAACGACATTTTCGACTTGTTGTCTCGATTCTCGAACCTGTTCCAAGGAACAGGTTTGGGGAGGAGGACTCTTGTCAACTTTATACTCAGGCTCACTACTTTCTATATTTGAGCTATGGTCGATTTCAAAGTTGTTTTGTATTTCTTTGCTGCCATTCTAAAAAATAATAAAAAAAATCTCGAGGTGTATTCCAGGATCATTTATGATCATCTAAGATCGTGTTGGGCATTTCCAAATACTACCTATAAACCAACGCGGGGCTGATTGTGCGTATGCTATGAGGGTTGATGGTTTTGTTTCCAAAATGCATGCCAAATACTACCTATAAACCAACGCGTGGGCGGTGCTCATATGTTGTGAGGGTTGATGGGGTGTATACCAAACCGACACGTACAAAAGTACGGATCTTAGGCAACCTATTGGGATACACTTGCAACAATGAGATAGAAAAATAATGAAAAAATAGAAAATCTGTGCAAAAAGAGCAAAGCAGAAGAAAAAAAAAGAGAAAGAAATAAACGTGCAAAAAGAGCAAAGCACGAGAACGGCAGCTAATTTTATTCCCTTGTATTTGATTTCGACCCCTTTCCTAAAAAGTCCTTTCTGACTCGTTTGAATTGAGTGCAAAAGCATGTAATATTAGTGGCAGCTTGTGACGTTTGTTGTCACCATCCTGAGTTAAGTCTTGAGCAAATACCCTATTTACTGGACACTTCCAGATGAGAGACTTGAGAGTTGCACTATTATCTTCCTTTGTGAGGGACTACTAGGATAGGATTAAGTTGTATTTACCTTTGAAACGGAAGATTGTGATCTTTGCAAAGCTACTTGTCAAAGTTAGGGGGGGATATAAGTTTACATCAGTATAAGGGCTTATCTCTGGCAATACTTGTTCCGGTAGCTTGTCAATTGAACTCTTTTGTGTTTCGTCGTGTCTATGTGTTTTTTCTTTTTCTAGGTTTTAGAGTTATTTACTCGAGGACGAGCAAAGGTTCGGTTTGGGGAGTTTGATGAGTCGATATTTTAACGACTCATTTAGTGCCTTTTTCCGTGTTTTGTTGCGTCTTTTAGCCTTTATGTTCCGTGTCACGTTTGGGTTTTTTGTGTGTTTTTGTGCTTTTTTAGGTACTTTATTGTAATTGGCAAGGAAAATGGAGGACCAAGGTGCAAGAAGACTTGGGAAAGTTTCTAGAAGCACCATGAGGCCAAGTTAGTGGGCCACTACTCCAAGAGAGGTGACATGTAGGTTGGAAAAGGGAGAGAAAATAGGAGAAAGTGGGAAAATGCTGATTTTCTCGGGCACATGGCTCACCGCGGTGAGCTCTTGCAACAAGGAGCCTCACCGCGGTACAACCAAGCAGAAAAGAAGGCAGAAAGGGTAGACCGCGGTGAGTTGGAACAGGCGAGGTCCCCTCACCGCGGTGAGCTCTGTTTGACAGAATCAAACCCACGATTTCTGGCAATTTTTTCCCATGATTTCAAATTTCATCTTCCTAGGTCTATAATTAGGACCCCTTGTATCAGTCTTTAACATATCTTTACATGCTCCTACTTTCATACTTTCAATTCCAAGCATTGTAAACACTTAGAGATTTCAATCTCTCTTTTAATTCGAAGAAGCTTTCATCGATCTTTCTGACGATTGCAGAGACCATTAGGCGCCCAGGTATGCAATAGTACGAGTTAGGTGGTTGCTTTTAATAACTTGTATTGTGACATATTGTTATCTGATCGTTGAACGCATGCTTGTATCGTTGTGAACTTGCATCAGTCTTTACCTCTAATTAGTATATATCTGGATGAGGGCATAGCTAGTGACAAGCTTTTTACCATAACTCATACGTACTTATAATCTGTATCTGGTTCAATTTTGCAATAGCAAAGTTTTTGGATTCGCGGGCAGGGTACCATTAGCTATATCGCGCCAGCACTTTTGAAAGATCGCTTGCTTCGTTTTAATTGTAGAAATTGCATGATCTAGGTATTACCTTGTCTTGTAATTGCGGTTTGTTGTAGGGTTTTAAAGTATGACTTTACCCACACTATCTGTTTACAACTCACACCTTGAGCTTACACCTTAAAACTAGCCTAATCAATTCCTCGAGAGAACGAGCCTGTGGTTTAAGTCTTGTTGTACTACGACAACCGCTTTACAACTTGTGTTATTTTACAAGTATTAATTTTGAGCGCATCAATAAGTCATTAGGTTGCTGATCAAACTCTAAACAGATATTCCTAACAATGTTATTAGCAATCCCTTCGCACTCAAACTCGACCATGTGGAAGGTAGTTTATACGAAAACATTAATAAACCGTTGTATATTTGATTTCTCATTTCTCATGCATATACTCACATACTTCAATATTATTAGAACTTCATTGTATTCGTGATTTCTAACATTGATACTATTCTCAATTTCCTACAGAAAGTAACTAAGGGCGGTGGATCCAAAGATGGTGGTGCTGAAGATAAAAGACGGGGAAAAAGGAACGTAATGGATATTCCAAAAGTACCAGTTGATCAGTATTCTGGACGCCTGCATGACATCGGTGGAAAGCTTAGAGGTCCCATACCTGCTTCAGCCAGAGCAAGAAGGGAGAAAATGATGTACCCTTCAGAAAGTTCGGTAAGTTCTGAAGAAACACCGCCGGCTAGAGAAGACTCGTATCAGACACTTGGCTCTATCGGCATAGAGTCAAATTTAAGAGTTGAAAGTGAAATGCCTTTTGATGAAGACTTCGCCGCAGAGTCTATGCGTTTAGGCCAGAGGACGGTGCCATTTGAACGCAACATTCATAACACTTGTGGTACCGATCAGAACCAATACATTTATGGTTCTTCCGCTAGGGGTGGCCATAGTAGAAGCGGAGACCGTGGACAGGCTTTCCATTTCATTAATGAGGAAGTGCCTTATGATGAGGGTGGAAGCGGAGACCGTGGACAGGCAGAGCCTAATTATTCTACTAATGAGGCGTGGAGAGAGCTAACAACCGGTATTGATGGAGGCCCTGCAAATTCGGAGTTACTCACAGGATTTCTAGGCCACAATGCTCACTCCATATGGATAGGAAATGTAAGTCACTTCAATGTTTACTATTGTTAATTCTAGTTCTTTGAAATCTGACGATTCTTATTTACTATATTTTAATCCGCAGGACCGCGAGGTTCTAGAGGGATTTCACAAACCCCGGTCTTTAATCCGTTTTAAAGACTATTTAAATGATGGTGTCAACCATATTGTCAACAACACCCATCTCTCACGCTTGCCGAATTGTATGCACCCGAAGATCAACATGCCTTTGATTAGTGCATTTGTTGAACGGTGGCATCCTGAAACTAATACCTTTCACATGCCATTTGGTGAGATGACAATAACCCTGCATGATGTCCACTATTTGCTCGGAGTTCCTGTTCATGGTCGTGTTGTCAAGACGACAATGCAACCAGATGCGCTTAAGGTGGCATTAGCAATTCATATGCAAATGACTGAAGCAGCGGTGAAATCCAACTCCTGGTTTCAAGCGTAGCACCATTGAGGCAACTTTAAAAGCACGAGTTCTTCCACCGGAATCACATGCTATCATGTACTTGTTGTGGTTGTTAGGCACGTCTCTATTTGTCGACAAAAGTGGACATGAATTCCTGTTGGGTTTCTAAAGTTCCTACTTACCCTGGATGAGGTTAACACATATGCATGGGGAGCTGCTGTACTTGCCAATCAGTATAAACCATTGGGAGTTGCAACACGTATCAACTGCAGACAGATAGATGGATGTCTTTCACTTCTGCATGTTTGCCCGCTCTATATTATATATACATTTTTACATAACTTTAAAAACGATCATTTTCTATCAAGTATTCATACTATCTCAGGCGTGGATATACTCGTATTTTCCTGGTTTTCAATCATGGAACTTGGGAACCGCCGATAAGGATGAAATTGCTATGCATCTTATGTACAGAAGTGCACTAGACAATGTTGCACCGAATGAAGTATGTCATTCAATATAACACACTTGTCTTCATTACGTTTGAGTCTTTTTTTTTAAATTATATACTTATGTTACTTGCCTCTCGTGTAATAGGTGAATTGGACACCTTTTGGACTCGTGGCGGAGGAAGCAGTCCCTATTTCTCAATATAGGGGAATTATTCATTGTCTAAAGGTTACGGAGGCTTCAATGCTAGACCGCATTATGCGGCAGTTCGGATACCCCCAATACATTCCTACAGAACCGATAAAACTAGTGCGTGTACAAAGGCCACCACAACCCTCACTCTATCACTATTCTCATGCTGTTCGACTCATTCGAGGACTTTCACACCTGTTGATGTAATTTTCATCAACAAAACAATTCGAGTGCATTTTGGACATGAAACAATTCCGATGTATCCGGACTGGTTTCGACAACGTACACATATGCAAGTGACCCGCCAAGAATCATTTAACCCATGGCAACAATTCCAACCGACCGATATGGATCCTAGCGTGGTATGTTTCCTAGAAATTCAATACATATACATACACAACGTTTGTTCGAAATCTCAAAATCCTTATTTGTGTGTGTTTTTACTTTGTAGAGGCTACGATTGATCGCTGCTATGATGGGATGCATCACTCGACCAAATCGACATTATATGGAGGCGAAAGACATATTCGCTATTGTTGATGAAGTTTGTGAACACTTATAAGATTTAATTCCAAATTAAGTATCCAATGTTTCACATCATATTAGTATTGTATTTGATATTCTAGTCATATTGTATTACTTTGGATTTATTATGTTAAGCATGTAATATTTTCCGATTCAAGTTCGTATCCGTATTAAAATTGTAACGTTTTATTGGTAAGCATTTAATATATGTAGTTATTCGTGTGCCGATTAATTTCTCGAATTTCCGTTAAATAGATTATTTAACTTTTACTTTTCATTTTAAATAAATAGATGACAAAAGTAAATTAAAGTTTTCAATTTGCAAAATTATAAGTAACTTTTCAATTTGCAAAAACAAAAAAAAAAGATAGAAAACTATATATAATCAATTTGTAAATTAAAAAAAATAAAAAAAATAAAAAAATGGAAATTGAGATATGGCCGGTTTTAAAACCGTCCAGAACATGTCGGCCATATCGTGATTTTCAGTTTTTTTCTTTTGTTTTGGTTTTTTTTAATTACTTCTATATTTTTAGAAACATTTGTATAAACGAAATATTTTTTGGAAAAAAATCCGATTTTTGTTTAGTGTTGTTATTTTGTGTTTGATCGTGCATATTAATATTTTTATGTTTGCATAAACGAGTTATTTCGATTTTTCGTTAAGTTTACAATAAGTATTTTGTGATGCGTTTAGCCGAAGACGTGTTGTGTCATGTTTTGAAGGATTGCAAAAAAGGAAAAAGAAAGATGGGGGAAATGAAAAACCCTAGCTAAACCCTGGACTGAGAACATTGACTCCGACCTCTTTCTTTCTTCTTCTTCAAACAATGGCGCTCCTCATAAACCCTATTTAGAGTTTAGATATTTTCTCTTGTTTCTTCTTTTCTTGTACTCGAAGCCATACATACTCATACATTTAATTCAGTCTGATAAACAATTTCGAAATCAGCTATCGATTAGATAGTTGCAGTCCTTGTCTTGTGGATAATGGAAATGGCTAAAAATTGTGCATCAGGGATTATAGCTGCCATAGCTTACGCCACTGTTAATGGTTCCGACTATACTGCTTTTGCAGATGGCCCGCTTAATTTTTCTCCATTTTCTTCATCTTCTTCTTCTTCTCCGGATTCTGCTCGGCCTCCTGCTGAACCGGAAGCACCTCCTCCTCCGCCGCGTGTTCGCAATGACAATCCGAGGACTACAGCTGCAGGATTTGACCCCGAGGCCTTGGAAAGAGGCGTTCAAGCTTTGGAAAGGATTTCTAAAGCTCAAAATCCCAAGCAGGTCCTTCTATTTTATTGTCTCCATTTATCTTCAATTTAAAGATTTGATTTTTATTCTTCAATATATGAAGTTTTATTCTCAAAAAAAAAAAAAAGATTTGATTTTTATTTTTTGAATTTGGATACCTTTCATTGTTTGCCTTAGAAATTAACTTACTTTACTGGAATTAAATGTGTTGGCTGATCGGATAGGGGTACTTCGAATCCATTGCCTGATGGAACATAAAATTCATTTTTGTTTTTTCTTTGGATTATTGTATTATGTAGTCTCATATTTGTTAGCAAAATACTTTGATGCTGATTGTTCAGGCACTTCTGAATTACCAGTTCCCAACCCCGATGTACTGTGATTGTTTGATGATTATATGAAGTATTGAATTTCTCAAAAAAAAAAAAAAAAAAATCATATTTGTTTGATAGATTTCATATACGCTCAGTTCGATTTTACTAGAAGAGTAATCATGTTCATGCAGATCCTTGAGTTGATCAAGAAACAAGAAGAGACCAAACTGCAAGAGTTAGCAGCAAAGGTAGCCGAGTATAAGGCTGCGCAAGCTCAATCTGAAACTGTAAGAGATTCCTCCTTTTTTTGTTATATTATGATGTTTTGCTAGATTGCAATATAACTTGTTACACTCTAAGTATGCTATGTAGAAAGTGTAATGTTTTTATCTTCATGTTGCAATCTTTGTCCTAGTTTTCGCATGGTCCAATGTAAAAACAGAAAGAGGAGATAAAGCAATCATGTTTATCTGAATTTAGTGCATTCCCAAAGATTAATATTCTTGCACTGGATTGCATGTTGCCTCTTCCCTTTCTATCCCACCTTAGGCAGAGGACTTGTTGGTCTATGTATCGCTTTCTATATTTTGGCACAGGATAAAACTATAATTTCCTACTCACAGCAATATTGTAGATTATTAACAGTTCATATCATGCACTTAAATAGGGCCCTAGACAATTGGTGTTCATATGATTTTAATATCCTTGCATATAGTTTTTCTTTTTCTACATCAGCCATAGAGGGCTAGAAGCAGACAGCGATGCTCAGTGTTGGGTATTCCTGCCGAGATTTTTTTTTGTGTCTACTGTCTGGGATTGAAGGCTGAGAAGTTACTTTCTGACCAGACCAAACTAGATTCTTCATTCATTCATTTTCATGAATTCTTTTGAAATTACTTGTACATTATGAAAGTTCCTTATTGACTCACTTTTTGGTTTTGACAGGAAAAACAAAGGGTAGTCTATGAAGAACAAAAAAAGCTTGCTCAGCAACAATCGCAAAATAAAGCACAGATGCTCAAGTATGAAGATGAATTGGCTAGGAAGAGGATGCAGGTAAGTCTACCCATTTGGTGCATACAGGATTCTAAAAGAACTAATATAATTTGTAAGGACTAATTTTTGAATTTTTTTAAGGCAGAGAATGAGCAACAGAGAGCAAGGAATAAAGAACTTGTATCAATGCAAGAGGAATCTGCTATGAGGCAAGAAGCAGCCAGACGAGCAACTGAGGAGCAAATTCAAGCTCAACGCCGTGAAACTGAAAAACACAAGGCTGAGATAGAACGTGAAACTATCAAGGTGAGAGCAATGGCAGAAGCGGAGGCAAAGGCCCATGAAACAAAGCTTTTAGAGGATGTTAACAAACGCATGCTACGTCAGCGCGTGGATGCAGAGAGAGAGAAATGGGTTGCTGCAATTAATACAACTTTTGATCACATTGGAGGTTATCTCATCTTCTTTTTCCTACATGTATGTTTAACTGTTAGAGGGTCCTAGCTTCCACCTACTTTTGCAGCCTTTGAACTTTTTCCCATAAAATGCAGGAGGCCTGAGAGCAATTTTGACGGATCAGAACAAGCTCGTTGTTGCTGTAGGAGGTGTAACAGCCCTTGCAGCTGGAGTGTACACTACAAGGTAACATACCAGAAAGGGGTTACACTACTTGTTTATTTCTGTAATTCATATGCTGTCATCCAAATTACCGGCAGTAGGATTTTGTGTGCTAGCCTGATGTAACTTTTCATTCATAATTATGAGATTAAAAATCATTTGTCAATCGTTGTTACATCCCTCCTTCAATAGGTAATGGTTGTGAGCTGATTCCTACAAGACTGACTGTTAATCTTCTTTGCCTCCATTTTTTTAACCTCAAAATCAATGATATATGGTGGTTGAAGAACTTGGAGTAACGGGTTGGATCTAACTTGACATTGAACACATCTGAAGAACTTAGTTTACACAATATGCCCGATCATTTGAACACTTGGGAGACAAATAATGACAAATAAATTGATCTTTTTCCAATTTGAGCTCTAGAGTATCTATGATTCTTACTGTTGCTTTTATGTGTATTATTTCTTGATATGGAGATAAAACTTCATTGTATTAGGGATATAGCGTTAATTATTTGGTAGCCTAGGCATGGAGACAAAACTCAAAATAAGAAATTAATAGATTCTATAATAATATACCGAAGTTGCGTAACATACAAAAACTACAATGTGAAAAATACACGATCTATCGCTTCAGCATTGCATCAGAAGTCATCCCTAGCTGTAAAAAGTGTACTAATATAAATTAGTGAAATTGAACATGAACATATGTAAAATTTAGTCTGTGTTTAAAAAATTCCTAAGGTTCATACACAGAAAGATAAGTTCACTTGTTTAGAAACCACGTTGGTTGTCGTGTAATATGTATTACCCTCTTCATCGCAAATCAATACCTTCAATCCCTTCCTGTTGGTAACTCCAGAGAGAAACATATAACTGACTATGGTTGAATGCATGTGAGGGGAGGTAGAGGCCGACGTGTGAGAGATTTTTCCTGACTCTTGTTGATGGTAATATCAAAGTAGACGGATATGGGGAACTGTCTCCTATCAAAATTGATAGGGAACTTCTCGTCGTATGGGGCGATTTACATCTAGGCACCTTTTTAGATGTCCTATAAACGATTAGGTTCCCAACGTTTCACATATTACGGACATATTATGGAGAAGTACAAACTTTGAACTGAAATAAAACATTATTTACACCGAAAGACATGTCATAGGAGAGAGAGTGGAAATGCATTTTCTTTTCCCTTTTCTTTGAAATTCCTTATTTCATTTTATTACAATTAATCTCCTAATATGGAGCTTTATGCTTTAAGCTCCGGCCGGGAGCTTCCATGGAAGCTCCGTATTGGAGCTTCCTGGAAGCTGTAGATCTCGAGCTTGGAAGCTCCGATTTTGGATCTTCCAAGCTCCGATTTTAGGGCTTCCATGGAAGCTCCCCTTTTCCAATCTTAGTTATATTTTTAATTTTTTTTTATGAAGTAGATGGATGAAACTATCAAAAGTTATTTGGGTTTAATTTGAAAGTTTTAGGAATTATATTGAAGTATTTTATGCCTATATTATAAAACACAAAATATTTTAGACAAATGTGTAATTAGATGAAACTTGTATTTTTAAAGAAATGTTTAAATAGAGGGGCAAACTTTGTCAAAAGTCAATCTTTATGTTCAGATTGGACTTTATCGTAAATTTTGAATCGTTAGGGACCTAATCGTTCACAGGTCATTTAAAAAGGTGGCTGACTGTAATATTCCCTTGTGGATATATATTGTTTGTACTATTATCAACCAAATGTTAATTTTGGATTTCAGAGAAGGAGCCAGGGTTATCTGGAGTTATGTGGATCGTATATTAGGGCAACCATCTCTTATCAGAGAATCTTCACGAGGGAAGTACCCTTGGTCTGGCTTGTTTACACGTGCTATGATCACTGTGCGCGGTGCTAACAGATCTAGTACCCAAAGTGGAAGGTTTGGTGACATCATTTTACACCCTTCTCTCCACAAAAGGATTGAACATTTAGCAAATGCAACAGCAAATACGAAAGCTCATCAGGCACCATTTAGAAACATGCTTTTTTACGGGCCACCAGGAACAGGGAAAACTATGGTTGCCAGGGAGCTTGCCCGGAAATCTGTAAGATATCAACCTTTTTGGTAACAAAATGCTTTCCTTGTCAGTTTCTGTTGTTATTCAATTATGGTTGTTGGGGAGTTTGCCTGGAAATCTGTAAGACATCAACTTTTTTGGTAACGAAATGCTTTAGTTGTCGGTTTCTATTATTTCTACAAGTCACAATTAGGAAATGTGAAGTATTTCTGAATCTCTAAAGTGGTCTTGGGCTAATTTCGCTATCTGGGGATGTCATCTTGGGCTAATTTTGCTATCTGGGGACGTGTTACCTTGCAGTTGTGATTGAAAATAGAGTAAAAAAGAGTTGCATTCACCTTACTTGTCACTTGCCAGCTCTTAAATTGTAGAAAGACGATTAATTTTAACGAATGATATTCTTGTTTCCCTTCGAATTGTGACAAGTGAGTTGGGATTTTGTATAATTCTCAGATATTATGCTTTTAGCAAGACATTGACATGTTATATTATCATGCATTTTGGCTCCAATGTGCTATATTTGATGCTTGAAGAAGGGAAAAATAATTGTTCTGTAGTAACACCTAGTTATCTAAGAACGGAGTAGTGTTTAGTAACTTAAGCGGTTGGTTAGATAATGATTTTATATTTTATTCTGACTGCTTCTCTTGTATGAAACATGAATTGCACCTTCCATGCTCAATTTGATGTGGTAGCCCTTGGTAAGATTTTCTAGTTTCATCTGCTTCTGTAGGGCCTGGACTACGCATTAATGACTGGTGGAGATGTTGCACCACTTGGCGCTCAGGCTGTTACGAAGATACATCAGTTATTTGACTGGGGAAAAAAATCCAACAAGGGTTTGCTGCTTTTCATTGATGAAGCAGATGCATTCTTGTGCGAGTAAGTATTTGTTTAACAAACTTGTATGTTTAATGGCTTCCTCCAAAAATGTTGTTTCTCATAAAATAGAGTCCGAATATCAAAATCTTCTAATTTACAGGCGGAACAAAACGTACATGAGTGAAGCTCAAAGGAGTGCACTGAATGCACTGCTCTTCAGGACTGGTGACCAGTCCAAAGATATAGTCCTGGCTCTTGCAACAAACCGACCTGGTGATCTTGATTCAGCAGTGGCAGATCGTATTGATGAAGTTTTAGAATTCCCTTTACCTGGTGAAGGTGAACGCTTCAAGCTGCTCAAACTCTACTTGGAAAAGTACATAGCTCAAGCTGGGGAAAGAAAGGCAGGCCTGTTTTCCAACTTGTTTCGAAAACAGCAGCAAAAGATAGAGATAAAGGGACTGAGTGATGACATCATTAAGGAAGCTGCTGCAAAGACTGAAGGGTTTTCTGGAAGAGAGATAGCAAAGCTTATGGCAAGTGTTCAAGCTGCAGTGTATGGCAGTGAGAATTGTGTATTGGACGCTAGTTTGTTTCGTGAAGTGGTGGATTATAAAGTTGCAGAGCATGAACAACGAAGAAAAATTGCTGGAGCTGAAGCCGTGTGATGATGCTGCACTGTTTTCGTCTTTCATGTAGTACTTATTCTTTTTTGCAGGATGGAGTCAATTGAGCTTATTGCATTCTTTTTACTGGATTGATTTAGATGGATTTGTTCTAACAAAGGCAGGCGACTGGTTTAGAGGTCTGATGGCTGAATTTCAGCTACCCTTTGTTTGTTGACTCAGTATTCTCCTAAATGCTCAAATAGTTAATGTAATCCAGTTCTACACAGTCCGGATATTCTGTATCAGTTCCTGTGCCAAATCTTGTGGCAGCAATAACAAGTTGACTGTGGTAGTAGAATGTTGTGCTAGACTAATCGTACTACTCCGTCGCACTAAAGTAACATTAATACACAATTTAAAATTGGACAAGCGACACGATTTAGGCATGAAAAATTAATTTGTTAACAATTTAGATAATTTAAACAATTTTAATAAAACAAATTACATAACTTTACAAAATGCACCCCTTCTAAATAGTCAAGTTACAACTTAAACAAAAAATTTGTAGCGTCCATAATTTTAAAACACGAATTAAAAAAATATAACTCGCGCTAGTTCGTGAGCTTGTAAATTTGACGAACTTGAATTATAAAAATTTAAAACGTTACTAAACGCTTTGCGCGTCAAAATACTTGGCATGAAATTCTTGGTACTAATTCGTTAACTAGAAAAATATGCAACGGAATTATAAATGACATGAATCTTGAAACATTAAATTACAGAGTCTTGAAAATGTTAAAGTGAAATATTAAGGATCTTCTGATAATGATCACTGCTTCGGCAACGCTCATCACTCCGATCAGATCGGCTTCAAGTACCTAAAATATATAATTTTAGCAAGGGTCAATCGTGACCACTGATTGAGCAAATTCCATGCACGTGCCATGACTTAAAAGTTCTATCTTCATGTATTTTAAATTTTTTAGTTTTACTTAATGCAATGCAACCCTATGACCTGACCCTTAACACTTGAACTCGTTCTTCTTGAAAACTCTTAACTTGAACTTGAAACTTTCTCTTTTCAAATGTCTTTAAAACATAACATGATCGCGAGCTCACTTGGCATCGCAAGGTCCTACCCAGCCCATAGTGGCCTCTTAAAACTCTTAAAACACGACTAGTGTCACTAATCGCACTCTAGTCGATACTCTTGAAATTGCCACAAATGCTTAGGGTGGTGTCCTTACGAGCCCTTAATTTTATTTAACTTTAAAACTTACATTACTTTGAACTTAACATCTTTTTAAGGTGAATGCATACTCTCTAAATTATAACTCATGAATGCATGGACTAATGTGTGCGCAAACATCACATCATATTAATAACACTATAAACGAACTGTAGATTGCACCTTAGTATTGACCATGATATATACTGGCATGAGCAACAACTTTATTACCTTCTTAGACCACCTGCATTGGTGACGGCGCGATGACGCGTCGTCGGCTGATGACGGGATCCGTGACGAGATTATGCTGCATTGGTGACGCGTCATTGCACTGTCAGGAATTTTTTTTAAATTTTTTTTAACATATTTACCATATTATAAGAGTGTTTAGAAGTTGCAATTAATAAAATTGCATTTTTAGAACTCGTTTTACAATTTATTAAGTGAAACTTCATTGAAACCACGAGTATATTACAACAAACTATAGCGAATTTAAATAAAACCAAACGGAAATGCAACACACAAATGCATCAAACTAGCAAACACACACTACACGATTAGGCAAGCTCCACGGTCAACGCATCCTCCAAATATATTCCATCAAGTTTGCAGTGAGTTCGTCATGCTTGCACACAATATGCATTCGCCGTGAATTGTTCATGTACTCCGGGATATAATTTATTGTAGATTGCGCCCGTCGAATACGAACTCCGTCAATCACATCGGGTACATGCTCACGGGTATGTTGTTCGAACTCTTCGATTTCCCTGTCATAGTTTAGGTATGTGTGGCGCTCATCCTCAACTATCATGTTGTGGAGTGTGATGCAGCAATCCATAATCTTTTTAAGTGTGGCTCTGTCGTGTGCAAGGGCCGAATTCCGTATAATTGCAAATGGTGCTTGCATAACTCCGAAAGCACGTTCCACATCTTTCCGGCAAGACTCCTGACGCTCAGAGAACTTGGCTTCTTTGTGCGTTATCGGATTCGGGATGGCACTCACAAATGTAGCCCAAGCTGGGTAGATGCCATCGGTTAGGTAGTAAGGCATGTTGTACTGATGGCCATTGACCTCAAAGTTAACTTGAGGTGCCGTGCCGTTCAGGAGATCGCCGAACACCGGTGAACGTTGCACGATTGAAAAGTCATTGTATTTTCCAGAAATCCCAAAGAATGAATGCCATATCTAAGTATCTTGGGATGCTACTGCATCTAAAACAAGGGTAGGCTTTTTGATTTTGCCTTGGAATTGACCGTGCCACGCCTTGGGACAGTTCTTCCATGTTCAGTGCATACAGTCGATACTCCCAAGCATGCCCACAAATCCTCTTGCACCGTTGATTGCCAGAATCTTTCGTACATCGACTTCATTGGCCCTCTGCATGTATGTTGGACCAAACTCAGCAACCGTGGCGTCACAAAAACACGAAAGACACATGAGAGTCGTGCTTTCACCAAGACGGCAATACTCATCAACCGAGTCAGCAGAAGCCCCATAAGCTAGCATGCAAATGGCCGCGGTACATTTTTGTAGTGTGGTTAACCCTGGTCGGCCAAGAGCATCTGGCTTGCAAACAAAGTAATCATCTTGATGCACCACACCAGCAATCACCCGTTCGAACAACGGCCTCTCCATTCTGAATCTCCGTCGAAATTTATCTGCATATGGTGGGTTAACCCCGAAGTAGTCTTCCTCCAATTGTTTGCCACGCTCTTCTCGACTTTTGTTAATGTAAGCATGCTTCTTCTTTGGCCGTCGTGGCTCGTCTCGTTGTTGCTGTTGTTGTTGGAAGTGATGGATCACATTTGGTACGTTTTGTATTATCATGCTTTAGATTTGTACGAAAGGATTGGATGAAGAAGAACCAAGCAAACTTTCATCAGATGTGAATTGGTCTCTGGAGAAGTATCGTGCGTTGGTAGTGGGTTGGACATGATTATCTTTGGAAACTTAAAGTAGATAGTGTTTTCTGTTTAGTTAAGATAATGGAAGAAGGGATGAATGCAAGTAGGTTATTGTGTCTGAAAATGTGTTCTACGGTTGCATTATATAGACAAGTTGTGGGAGATGGGTGAATCATTTCTTAGTCATAACTGAGTCATAATGCATTGGATGCCTCATAAATTGAAGATAAGATGTCTGACAAATTGAAGATAAGATGCCTGACAAAGCAAAGATAAGATGCCTGACAAAGTAAAGAGAAATCACAAGACTTACTTTCCGTAATTCCAATAATTCAAATTCAAAGCACACTGATTTTATTACAACAGACACTTGGAATAGTAAAACACAAACAAGCCACACTTCGGAAAGTAAAAAACAAACAAGTTGATGAGACGATAATTTAGAGTCTCATCTTGTCTTTTTTACCGTCTTTTGCCTAGTCTTTGTTTGCATTTTATAGTGTTTTTGTACGTTTTTATGCTTTGGAATTTTGTAGTGTTTCTTGTGCATTTTTTTGTTTTTTCGTGTTTTTAGGTGACAACCGGAGTGAAAACTATGGTTCTAGAGATTGAAATTGGAGTAATTCGACGAAAACGGAAGTGGATTCGGAGTTCGGACGAAGAAATGAGAGTCGTTTTAGTGAGACTTGCAAAAGTGAAATTTTACGGAGCAGTCTAGCCATTTTGCCCATACCACCCTCATACGATGTCCGATTGACCTGATCTTGGTGGACACGGAAAGATAATTCAAAGGGCTACAATTTGCATTTTGGAAGCATAGGAAAATTCTGTCTGTAGGAAAAGTTACGAAGGTTTTAAGCTTGCCGCGGCGAAAGGGTATTCTCGCCGAGGCGAGATTTCGCGAGGCAAAAAGGGGGCCTAAATGGTGTTTTTCGCCGCGGCGAGAATATTTCTGGCCGCGGCGAGACGCGATTTCAGCGGCAGATTTTTCCTTTTTATGCTAGAATTAGGCAATTTTTTGCCAGAACTTCATATATATTCGAATTTTTAACCTAGAAAAAGCTCCTAGACTTGGATTTTGACATTGATTGATCTTGGAGCTTGGTTTTCCTCTTGTACGAACCATTGACATCGAATTCTTAGTAAGTTGATAATTGTCTATTTCTTTCATACAATTGTGCTTGATTCATCTGTCAAATTGTATGCCCTTGCATGCGAATATCCTTATGTTTATGCTTTGCATATTCAGGAATATGAATTCTTTCGTCTTTGCTTCAATCATGAGTAGTTAAATCTCTCCTGAATGCGGTAGCTATGTGATGGTTATGCAGATTCGAATCTAGGGTTTATATTCGTTCATATAGGTTAGTCTAGTTTGAGATTTTCGTAAAACCATCAATCCAATACGCTAGTTTGAAATCTTCTAAATTGTTTTGGTTAAGAATCGTGGGTCTGATAAACCTGACGATTTCTCTAGTTTAAAATCTTCGAAAAATAGCTTGGTTAAATTGGATTGATTGCTTTTCTGTACACCGACCGTGTGACAAATATGAACGATACCTTGGATTTGAATTAGCATAACTGGATCATCACTACCGTGTTCGCTTTCTATCAATTGACAAAACAGTTTATTCGCTTTCCGTTAAATTTGTGTTTTAGAGGTAAAATTATTCAAAACCTTCTTGTTACATCACAAACAAACGTTTTGCTCTATTTCGTTGTGGTAGCTTAATTAATTCCTTAGCGAACGACTCTGTGGTTTAGCTTTGTCTGTCTATAACAACTTCTTACTACTTAGTTTTCTAAGTAATAATGTGAGCATATCACAAGTCACACCTCACATAATTTGAAAAACAAGCAAACTAAAACAAGCTCCAAACTTCAGCCATTACTCGGACGGAAACAATTCTTTCTCCAGTACATCAGCTAATGCCTGATGTGCGGGGGCCAAGTAGGCGTAGTCCCCCATAAGTTTCATGAACATGTCCATATTCTTCCTCTTCATCCTACGTTCCTCCTTTTGACGGGCAAACTCCAGCTTCTGTCTTTCCAACTCAATGTATTGGGGATAACTTTCATTAAAGTTAACCCATCCCTCGCTCATTGCATCCATTGAGGAGTTGCCAGAACTAGCATCTTTAGCCATCTTCTTTGCCTTGTCATGACCCATAGGTCGTTTGTTAGTCGTGACACTGTCCTCACCGACATGGATCCGCTTGCTCCCACTACTACTGCGACCCGCTGATTCCATTGATTGATCATCATCATCTGGAACCTCAACCCTCGCAGATGTTGCGACCTTCATCATGTGTTCCTCCAAGCTCATCCTCGTTCCCCACTTTGGGTACTGTTTCATGGCATTCCACTGCTTGAACATTTTGAATGCGGCTTGACCGAATGATTTCTCTTTGTAGAATTCCTGGGCCATTTCAGTCACATCGGCTTCAATGTAGCCACTCCGATCGCCGAAAACCCTAGTAGTACGATCCACACAAATCAACCAATGATTAATCTCATCTCTCATCCGTTTAAATCTGAGATGAAGTGAATCATGACTCCGGTATTTTTCGATACCGGGCATCTTCCCATCCCTCCGGACATCCTCGAACTTCTCCTCAACTTTATGGAACAAAGTTGCGTACTTCTGATTCTAGCCAACGATCGGATTTTGGCTAACAGCCATGTAGCAAGAGATGAGAACCAAGTCCTCATTCTGGTTGTAGAGTGAGTTCCGTCCTTTCTCTTTGTTGGACGTCGCTCCTTCCTTAGCTTTGGCTTTCCCTTTTCCACGCCTCCGGTTCGGTTGAATATCCGGCTATGATGTGCTCAAATTGATACTTGGAAACAAGTAGAAAGCAGCGGCTGTAAATAGACAATTCTAACCACGAGATCGTTCGCCAAGGAATCAATTAGGCTATCGCAACGATTGAAAACAAACAGTTACTTGTGAAACAATGTTGATTTGTTTGAATTTGAGTACTTCTTAAAACTAGAAAACGGAAAATGCAATGTAGTTGATTTGAATGAGATAGAAGGAACACAGTAGTTACGATCAAGCAATGCTAATTCGCTCTAGGGATACGTTCATACTGTCACACGGTCGGTGTACAGAAAACTATCAATTAAACCTTTACCAAACGAGTTTGAAGATATTTGAACTAGAGTAATCGTGGGTCGTCAATCCACGATCCTTAACCAAAACGTTTTAGAAAGTCTTTGAACAAGAGCATTGAATTGAAGGGTTTTTACGAAGATCTTTGAACGAGCCTAACGTATATGAACGATTTCGAACCCTAGAAGCGAATATGCAAAGCTATCACGCAACTACCATGTTCGGAGTGATTTAGCTACTCATAATCGAAGCAAGGATGAAAGAATACAAGATATTGCTCATGTATAACACAAACAGAATGATAATCGCATGCAAGCTCAAACAATTCGAGAAACAGAATAAGAACGAATTGAATAAGATAAAAATATAGAGATTTACCACAGTAATCAGGGATTCGATATCAATCCTTCGATGAATAAGCAAAATCAAGCTCCGAATCGTTATCAATGTCAAAGTATGAATGTCTGGAGCTTTTTTCTATCAACTAGGTTAAAAGAAGTATCAAAGAAATTACAAAATCCAAAAGTAATAAGGAAATCGAAATTCCCATTGGCGCATCTCGTCGCGGTGGAAGGAATAGCTCGCCGCGGCGAGCCTTCTTTATCGCAATATATATAGCCCTCGCATAATTTCACCGGGGCGAGCTTCAATCTTCAAAACAGAGGCTTCATTCGCAAAATCTCGCCGCGGCGGATCAATTCCTTCGCCGCGGCGAGCTCCTCCCGATGGATTTATTGGGGCTCTCGTAAAATCTCGCCGCGGCGAGCAAATTATTTCGCCTCGGTGAGCCTCTTCAGCCATTCAAATGACAGCTTCACAAAATCTCACCGCGGCGAGCCTTGTTAACCTCAACTTCTCATCTTTGGCTCAAAACTATCGATTCCTGCAAAACAACACCAAAACACCAAAGCATAAAAATGCACAAAAATACTAGAAAACTATAAACGAAGACTTACAAAGACCGCTAAAAAGGACCAAATGAGACTCTAAATTATCGTCTCACCAAACTCCCCAAACCGAACCTTTGCTCGTCCTCGAGCAAACAAATAAACCTAGACATAAACTAGACTCAAACCACGAAAACAAACAAAGAGTCAAGGTCCCAAGTGACCGAATCTACCATTGTAAACAGTAAGTCCACTAGATGCAAAAATTTTGTCATCAAACCAACTTTGGCAAAACAGTGTACAGAAAATCAGACACAATCATTTTCCAGACAAATAGCACTTAAGCGTAGCTTGCTAGTCCCTCACAGGTGAATGCATTGTATCTCTCACTCTCGTGGAAGTATCCAAATGGGGTATAAGCTCAAAAATAAACTGGGAAGGCGACTTGCATCACAAAGGTGCCTAAAATATCTTATGCTTTTGTACTCGTCTCATTAGATCGAAAGGGACTTAACAGGCGACTCAATTTTTTCAGAAAATAAAAGCTGAAACTGTTCCCCCTAATCACGTCAACCGATTCAAATCTCAATCAAATTCTTCACTGTATATTCAGTGCTTGGCCTCATTGGGCTCTTTGAATCTTAATTTTTTGTAGGTGTCTATTTTACCAAAAGTCCGAACTTTTGTGCGTGTCAGTTTGGTGTACGTGCCATCAACCCTCACGGACATATGACTTTTTAAGAGCACGTCGGTATATAGGTAGTATTTGAAACACGCCTAACACGACTAACGGTGATCAATGAAGACCATAGATCCACCCCGAGATTCAAATATCAAAAAGCTTTTAGGGAGCAGTAAACAAACTTTTTAGCAATAATGCAAAACAGCACATATAAGTCGCAAGATAACAGTTCTCTCCCCAAACCAATTCCTTGGAACAGGGGGAAGGGCTTAAAAAGAGCATACCATTCGTCATCCCTAACAAGACTGAGTACACATAAGTATGAAAAGGCACAAGTAATACGTAAAAACTTGCACAACCCAGGAAACCACACAATACATTTGCCGGTACAAAATTTTTTCATTGGCTCTCAGGCTTCTCACAGGCTTTTTGGACCAAGGAGCTAAACAAACTTGCTATTTAAAAGAGAAACGACCTTGCAGAATTACAAATACACTGTCTTACTTCCAGCTAATCATCAAACAAAACGTAAGCAGCAGGTGGATTTATCATCTACAAAGGACGTTCGACTTGGTAAAAGACTCAAACTAACCACGAAAATACTTAAAAGGAAATTAACTAGACCCAGACCGACAAAGAAACTGTAACAGAAAGACACAGATAATCAGAGAAAAATGCAGACAAGACACTAGAGAGCACATTCCCTCCCCAAACCTAAACTTAAGCATGTCCTCAAGCGTAGAGTGAAATAGAAGAGAGAATGGGAGCTATAGTTACTTGCCAGCTGGTGTACCTTTATAGTCATGTACTAGACTCACCAAGAACAACCTCTTCCTCCGGTCGCTCTTTAAATCCTTCCAGATATGGCTTAACCCGTTGTCCATTGATCTTAAAGGTGGATCCATCACTTGTGTTCAAGAGTTCGACAGCACCATGTGGTGCCACTTGAACGATTTCGTACAGTCCATCCTATCGAAAGCGCAGTTTACCTGGAAACAGTTTATGGCGAGAGTTGAAGAGTAAAACTTTCATACCTAGGGTCAAATCCTTACGGATTATTCCCTTATCATGATACTCCTTAGTATTGGCCTGATAGATCTTAGCATTCTCGAAAGCAGTGTTCCGGAGTTCTTCTAGTTCTGAGAGCTGCAGTATGCGCTCTTTGCCAGCTGCATCCAAATCGAGGTTCATGACCTTAATTGCCCATTCTGCCCTGTGCTCAAGCTCTGCCGGTAGGTGGCAAGCTTTCCCATAGACTAGCCTGTAAGGTGTGGTCCCTATAATAGTCTTGTAGCTTGTGCGGTATGCCCACAAGGCGTCGTTGAGCTTGTACGACCAGTCTTTCCGGTTAGGCTTCACCACCCTCTCAAGTATACTCTTAATCTGTCGGTTACTAATCTCTAGCTGGCTCGAAGTCTGGGGGTGATATGCTGTAGCAATCCGATGATGCACTCCATACTTTGTTAACATATTTGCAAAGGAGCGGTTGATGAAGTGGGAGCCACCATCACTGATTACTACCCTGGGGGTGCCAAACCTGCAAAGAATATTCTTGGCATGAAAAGAGACAACAACTTTGGAATCATTAGTCTTGGTTGGAATTGCTTCCACCCACTTAGTCACATAATCAACAACAACCAGTATATATTCAAAGCCATTACTCTCGGGGAAGGGTCCCATAAAGTCGATACCCCACACGTCAAAGGGTTCAACAACAAGATTACTGGTGAGGGGCATCTCATTCCGCTTGCTTATATTGCCACTTCGCTGACAAGCATCACAGATGATACAGAATTTATGAGCATCCTTAAAAAGAGAGGGCTAGAAAAAACCTGATTGAAGAACCTTCAAGGCGGTTTTCTTCCTGCTATAGTGCCCACCACACTGCATGGAGTGGCAGAATGCGAGTATGCTTCCAATCTCATCTTCCGGTACACAGCGCCGCATCACGCCATCATTGCCTAGCTTGAACAAGTATGGATCATCCCAGAAGTAGCTCCTGCAGCGAAT
Source organism: Plantago major (assembly GCA_026545765.1). Classification (NCBI taxonomy): domain Eukaryota; kingdom Viridiplantae; phylum Streptophyta; class Magnoliopsida; order Lamiales; family Plantaginaceae; genus Plantago; species Plantago major. The sequence continues at coordinate 45,081,125 of CM048841.1, forward strand.
GGCGAAATTCTTCTTTTCCTGGGAAGTCATATTAGCAGCAAACAATCCTGTGGCCTTAAAATTAACATTGTCGGTAACCCAGGGTTCTAGACTAATAGAGAATAAATGCTCATCAGGGAGATCATCAGGGATGGGGGGAGATGGCGCCAGGATTAATCCTGGATAGGTGATCTGCCACTAAGTTGTCTTTGCCACACTTGTCAACTATCTCACAGTCAAACTCTTGCAGCATCAGGACCCAGCGAATAAGGCGAGGCTTAGAATCGCTTTTGGACATAAGGTGGCGAATTGTTGAATGGTCGGTATGCACTATTACCTTGAATCCCTTCAAATACGACCTGAATTTATCCAGGGCGAGTATGACAGCCAGGAATTCTTTCTCAATGATAGTGTAATTGACCTGTGCACCATTTAGAGTTTTAATGGCATAGTAAATCACATGGAAATGCCTATCGACTCTTTGTCCTAGAACAACACCTATAGCGTAGTCAGAAGCATCGCACATAATCTCGAAAGGTAAAGACCAATCAGGTGCCATAACAATAGGGGTGGAAATAAGTTTTTCTTTCAGGATATTAAAGGCTTCCATGACATAGAACAATACCCTCTCACACCATAAAGTGACTTTTTTCCCAACTAAGGGTCAGATTACACTATGCAACGTTTCAAGACTTTATCAAGCTTACCAAGGCAGTCGGTGACCGAGTCACCAAAGAGAGAGAAGTCATCCATAAATACCTCAATGAAATCTTGCACCATGTCAGAGAAGATGGAGAGCATGCACCATTGAACAGTTGCCGGAGCGTTGCATAAGCCAAAAGGCATCCTGCGATAGGCGAAGGTGCTGTATGGGCAAGTGAAGGTGGTCTTCTCTTGGTCCTCCTGCGCTATGGGAATCTGATAGAAACCTGAAAGACCATCCAAAAAACAATAGAACTCGCGCCCCGCAAGGCGGTTTAGCATCTCATCAATAAAGGGCAGGGGGAAGTGGTCCTTCTCAGTGGCAGTATTCAATCTCCTATAATCTATGCAAACACGCCACCCTGTGGTTTTCCTAACATGAACCTCTATCCCTTTCTCATTGGTCTCAACAGTTACTCCAGACTTGTTCGGGAGAACATGCACAGGGCTTACCCATCGACTGTCAGCTATATGGTAGATCATATCATGTTCTAACAGCTTAAGTACCTCGGTTTTAACTACGTCTTGCATGACAGGGTTAATCCTACGCTGGGGTTGCCTCACAGGTTTGGCATCATCTTCAAGACTGATCCTATGGGTGCACCTAGTCGCACTAATGCCCTTGATGTCACCAATCCCCCACCCTATGGCTTCAGAGTTCTCTCTCAAAAGCTCTACTAGCCTATTCTCTTCTTCCTTTTGCAATTTCGAAGAGATTATCTCAAAATCTCTACTACCTTGTTTTCTCCCAGGAAAGCGTATTTAATAGGACGGGAGCTCCTTAAGGTCGAGTTTAGGGGGTTCGATTTCCCCGATGTTTCCACCAAGGGGATGGATTTCCTCACCAGGGTCGACTTCGGCCGAGTCAAGCATGCAGACCATCTCACTACTCTCCTCACAAAGCATATCCTCATCAGAACTAATGGTTAGGGTTGCTTCTAGCTTATCATCAGTTAGTGTAGCTAGGTAAGTAGCATGCACACAATCATCGATAATATCATCAAACTCAGCATTTACTTCAGAAATCAGATTACATTCTTCCACTAAGTAGGTGTCAGAATTACCTGCCGGTCGTGTTGCATCCTTGCTGATCTTGTTGCCACCAATTTCCATGGCAATCTTTCCTTCCGCCACATTGACCTGCAGCTTCACTGTTTTCATAAATGGTCTTCCCAAAAGGATCACATGGTCCTTACTACTAGTGCTGGCTCCACTGGGGGGTAGTACCACGAAATCTATTAGAACCAGGAAGGTGTCTACTCTGACCAGTGCACCACGAATCACTCCTGTGGGCGCTGATGCTCTGTCATTAGTCTGCAGGGTCATGTTCATTGGTGCCAATTCCCCCAAACCCATCTCCTGGTAAAGAGCATGGGTGATAAGATTGATGCTGGCTCCCAGATCGAGCATTCCTTTTGCTATCTTCCCATTTTCCATCTGTATATCAATCACAAAGCTCCCCGGATCCTGTTGTTTCACTGGTAAGCCAACCATTGAATTAGCTGTTTCTGGTAGAACTAGCTTTTCGTTGGCCAAATACTTCCTCTTACTTGCATTGAGATCCTTGAAGAACTTAGAGTAGGAGGGGACATTATCAATGAGGTCAAGCAGTGGGAGGTTGCATTCACCTTTGAGAGCATGGCCAGGATAGCCTTGAATTTGCTGTCATCCTTGGGTTTCCTGATTCTACCTGGATATGAAAGTTCTTTGCTGATTGGGGGTCCGGGTGGACGATAAGGGTTATCAGATTTGTGAAGCACCCCCGTGCATACCACCGACGGGTTGGCTATTTCTGTCAGGGGTTGGTCCTCCTCCGTGAGGTCGACTACTGGGGCATCCGGGGCTTGTGTCTGTGGTTCTAGTTCCGGCCTTTGGAATACCTTTCCACTTCGGAGTACTGTTGTTGCCTGAACATCCTCCTCCTTGGTTTCCTCATCCCCGAATTCAGTGCTTGCCAGAAATCTGACCAGTTGGTCGGTAAAATCCTCCATCCTGCTTACCATTCCCTCTATCTGTTTGCTAGTCCTTTCTTTCCCTTCCATCACAAGACTCATGTATTTTTCGTCATGGGCAATCAAAGCTAGCAGAGTACTGTCATTGAATGCACTAGCTCCCCGTTGCACTTCTAGACTATTCGCTGTCTCCATAATGGCTGGTCCAGATAGCTATGCGCTGGGTGCGTAGTAACTAGGAAAGCACTCCATATCTGGATCAGGACAACAAGAACTCAACTGTTGTTTAGTTTCTGTATGTCCTTTCAGTTCAACATGTTGTTAGAGCTACACAACATGAAAACCTCAAAATATCCTTAGTTTCTGTAAGTGCACTAAACTTCAGGTAAGTTGGGAAACAAGTAAAGATTTGCAATCAAGCGCTACAGTAGGAATTGATTCCCTGGCAGCGGCACCAAATTTGATGTGCTCAAATTGATACTTGGAAACAAGTAGAAAGCAGTTGCTATAAATAGACAATGCTAACCACGAGATCATTCGCTAAGGAATCAATTAGGCTATCACAACGATTGAGAATAAACAATTGCTTGTGAAACAATGTTGATTTGTTTGAATTTGAGTACTTCTTAAAACTAGAAAACGGAAAATGCAATGTAGTTGATTTGACTGAGATAGAAGGAACATAGTAGTTACGATCAAGCAATGCTAATTCACTCTAAGGATACGTTCATACTGTCACACGGTCGGTGTAAAGAAAACTATCAATTCAACCTTTACCAAACGAGTTTGAAGATATTTGAACTAGAGTAATCCTGGGTCGTTAATCCACGATCCTTAACCAAAATGTTTTAGAAAGTCTTTGAACGAGAGTATTGAATTGAAGGGTTTTTACAAAGATCTTTGAACGAGCCTAACCTATATGAACGATTTCAAACCCTAGAAGCGAATATGCAAAGCTATTACGCAACTACCATGTTCAGAGTGATTTAGCTACTCATAATCGAAGTAAGGATGAAAGAATACAAGATATTGCTCATGTATAACACAAACAGAATGATAATCGCATGCAAGCTCAAACAATTCGAGAAACAAAATAAGAACGAATTGAATAAGTTAAAACAATAGAGATTTACCACAGTAATCAGGGATTCGATATCAATCCTTCGATGAATAAGCAAAATCAAGCTCCAAATCGTTATCAATGTCAAAGTATTAATGTCTGGAGCTTTTTTCTATCAACTAGGTTAAAAGAAGTATCCAAGAAATTACAAAATCCGAAAGTAATAAGGAAATCGAAATTCCCATCTGCGCATAACGCTGCGGCGGAAGGAATAGCTCGCCGCGGCGAGCCTTCTTTATCGCAATATATATAGCCCTCGCATAATTTCACCGTGGTGAGCAAAATTCTCCGCCGCGACGAGCTTAAAAATTCAAAACAGAAGCTTCATTTGCAAAATCTCGCCGCGGCGAGCTCCTCCCGATGGATTTATTGGGGGCTCTCGTAAAATCTCGCCGCGGCAAGCCTTGTTAACCTCAACTTCTCATCTTTGGCTCAAAACTATCGATTCCTGCAAAACAACACCAAAACATCAAAGCATAAAAATGCACAAAAATACGAGAAAACTATAAACGAAGACTCACAAAGACCGCTAAAAAGGACCAAATGAGACTCTAAATTATTGTCTCATCAGGCTACGTTTCAGGATCAACCTCAACTTCCGGTGTTTGCGAAAATATTGGTGTTTGGGAGGTTGGAGAATGGTAATTTTGAGTGTAGGGGTCTTGGTATGAGCTTTGGAACAAAGGGTGAATGAAGCTCGGTTGGGGTTGTTGAGAGGTGTTTTTGTTGAGCTTTTGCACGCACGCTTCGTAGGCCTCGGGTGTGTTTTCTTTCATCCACTTCAGAGTTTCCGGAGTAAACAAGTTTCCATCCATGTCGCCGGAAAATTTAAGTGGAGAGGGTGATTTGAAGTGAAGAGAGTGTTTTAAGTTTAATTAAGAGAGAAAGAGGTGTTGGAGATGGGATGATCTAAACATAGTCAAGATGGTCTCTATTTATAGTTCTCGAAAAAAAAAAAGCTGTTGGTGATATTTATTTATTTTTTGCATTTTTATTTTGAAAGTTATAGCCGTTAGAAATTGGACAAAACACAAATATTTTTTTTTTAAAAAAAAAAGAAAGAACCACAACGCAACAAGTGGCAGCCAACGGATCCCCGCGTCATGGTGGAAGCTCGATTAAGCTTCCATGGCTGGAAGCTCAACTTCATCGGAGCTCCGGAACTTCACCAGAGCTCCGGTCTTTTTTATTATTTTTAATTTTGTTTTTAAAATGCAAAATTGGTGTTTTGTGAATTTTTTTTATTATTGTAAGGTTGATTTTGAATGGTTTTGGGTATATTATGTAAAGTTAAAAAATTAGGAGGTGTGTAAGTAATTGACCTATATAATATTTTTAAATATTATACGGCTTAGTGCGACATCATTATGCGACAATGCGACGAGGCGTTGCATTAATAAAAAATAAATGGTTGAGATCAAATCTGAAAATGATTCAATGGTTTAGATCGTAGTACTAACATTAGTACAATGCGACAGTACTAAAGTTAGCCATAGAGCTGGGGGTTTGGTATGGGATATTGGAAAAATTCCGATCCCGATTGGGATTATCCCGAACTTCCCGATCCTGTAATTCCCGATCACAATTGGGATAAATCCCGAATTCCCATATATAATTTTGGGACGGGATTGGGATTGATTTTGCATCCCAATTGGAATTTGGGATCCCAAATGGGATAATGAATAAATCAATAAATAATTAATACCACTATATATTACACAAAAACGACAACTCCTTTATGATGCAACTTTCTTTCTTCTTCTTTAATTATATCATTAAGATTGATGTTGGATGGTACTTGTTTATCTAACTATCCGTTGTATGTTTAACCTATGAAAAAACAAACAAAAGAAGTTAGTTTGTGATACGATTTGAATTCGTACTAACTTGTAGATTGTTTGGTTAGTGCATATAGAGGTGTAAGTTGTTTTTTAAAGTCATTCAAAAGTAGGATTATAACATTATGTTTAATATAAACTAGTATTTTTAAGTGTTAGCGCCCCAACCTTTGCAACAACAATTGTAGCTACAACACTGCTCGAGGTCCAGCCGTTGGTGCTGTAACACCATCTCCAACAGACTCTGTTGGAGATGGTTGATGAGTCGATATTTTAACGACTCATTTAGTCTTTTTTAGCCATATTTTGTTGTGTCTTCTAGCCTTTTTATTAGTGTTTTAGTTCATTTTCACGTTTGGGTATTTTGTGTATTTTTGTACCTTTATAGGTGCTTTTAGGTAAAATGCAAGAAGATGGACGACCAATGTGCAAATTAAAGCTATTCCAAGCTTCTAGAAGCACACAAGGCCAAGTAGTGGGCCATTACTCCAAGGTGGTGACATAGAAGTTGAGAAAAGGGAGTGAAAATAGGTAGAAGTTGGAAAAATGGGAGGTTTCCCAGATAGGTACCTCACCGCGGTGAGCTCCATCAACACGGAGGCTCACCGCGGTCCAGCCAATCAAAACAAATTACGAGCTGACTTCCAGGAGGGAGACCGCGGCGAGCGGGTACAAGAGGAGACGCTCACCGCGGTGAGAGCTGAAGAGACCAGTTCAACACACGATTTCAAGCAGTTTTTTCCCTAGCTTTCAAATTTCTACTTCCTTGGTCTTATAAATAGGCCACTTGTATCCTGTATTTTTCATATCTTCATACCTTCTAGTTATATTCTCTTTCAATTCAAGCATTGTAAACAATCTAGAGATTCAATCTCTCTTTCAATTGAAGTATATTTCCTTTCATACGATCTCTTGTCCTAGACGTATCCAGTTATCAATCGTACAATTACTATTTATTTTGTACGTGACAAGTTGTTACCTCTGATTACAGAATGCATGTTGTATCGGTGTGAACTTGTTAGTATCGTTATCATTAATTAGGCTATATCCGTATGAATGCATAGCTCGTGACAGGCACTTTGTAGTTTATACGTACTTGTAGCCCTTATTTGGTTGAACTAGCAATAGCAGGGCGATGATCTGCGACTAGGTAACCTTAATTGGTCCTCGCGTATCAGCACACTCCATAAAAGGATTTATTGACTTCGTTGTTTGTAGAATTGCATTATCTAGGTATTACCTTGTCTTGTGATTATTAGATTTTATTCTAGGGGTTGAAGTATCACAATCTATCACACTATCTGTTTACAACCAACACAAGCGATTCTATTTTATTTGAACTAGCTTGATCAATTCCTCAAGAAAACGATCCTCTGGTTAAGAGCATTGTCTATAACAATCATTTTTTCTACTAGGGTTAATATAAATTGTAATTTCTGAGCGCATCAGAAATTTGGCGCCGCTGCCGGAGAATTGATTCCTACGTTCTTTGAGAGTAGGATCAATTGTGTTCGTTGAGTTTGTTTTTACTTTTCTTGTGTTTCAACGACCAAAAGAAAAAAAATCAAAAAATTTCAAAAAATCCAAAAATAGTTGTATTGCCTCGTTAGAATTGAAACTTCTAATTTAACTTACAGGATTAGGTCCTGCGTTTGAGTTCAGTTGTTGGTTTCATTTCAGGTGTATGCGCGAGAGACGATCGTTGAAATCACAGTTGACTGCGCGTAATAACGAGGTGGAAATGCTAATCCAGGAACGAAGAAGAAACTTGAGAAGAGTCGATATGGAGAAAGAAGGCACAAGCTCCAATGCAACCATTGATGCAAATGCGGTGGCCAGCGCACTTGCATATGCTATGTCAACCATCAGTGCACCTAGGTGGGAGTTCGGGGAGTACATGCAACCTGCGGTGCAAGTGTCCGGATCTTCGATCGAGCTTTCTTCAGCTACAAGGAATTTGGAGATCAAGAACCATCACTTCCACGATATGCCCAAGTTCTACGGGCATGCCAACGAGGATGTGATGAAGTTTCTCAAGGAGTTCAAGGCGTTAGTGGGGCGAATTCCTATAGGCAGGAACAACGGAGTGACGGACGGAGATGTCCGTAAGAAATTGTTTCCTATGTGTTTGCAGGACTTAGCAAAGACATGGCTCCTGCACCTTCCGGAGAACTCATTGAGGACCTGGGAGGATGTGTACAAGGTTTTCATGGGGAAGTATTTCCCTTAGTCGAAGACCTCGATGTGGCGAAAGAATGAAGAAGTAGTAGAGTCGATGCTAATGACTATAACCAAAGTATGATCTACCGCTTTGCACTTAGACTGTAGGATGCATGTAGGTAAAAGTCATTTTTCAATTAATTGCATTGCATTTTGAATAATTTATTGCTTTCATAATTTAGTCATTTGTTTTGATTTAGACTTACTTAGTTATATTTTTTCTTATATAAAAAAAAATTCAAAAAATATTTTGCTGGAAGAAGGGCCCACCACGGTGAGTTAGGGGGAAAAAGTGAGCTCACCACGGTCTAGAAAGACCGAACATTATTCAGTCTTACTGGACCGCGGCGAGTAAACCAATTATTCGGCCTCACCGCGGCAAGCCCTGCCGAGTAAGAAAGTTGGGGGTCCCTTTGTTCTTTACTTTTCAAACTCGGACACAAAGGCGACTGAGCACCTAGCACGAATGGAGCAGATGCGCAAAGCTCAGACGGATGATTGGCAACAGCATTTTGGAGGAGGATCTTCATCTAGACCCCATGGTCCGCACTCTTTCCATTGATCATGCTGACCGAGGCATACTACGGGTGGTAACTCCACAACTTTGTCCTTTTATTTATTCTTTATGCTAGGGTCTAGCTATCGAATATGTTTGGGGAGGGATGTTGTGATTTCATATATTTACATGCCTCGGTACATTCTTATACGTTGCTTTGTATATATTATATATATGTGTACTTTGTTTTTTCTATTTTTAGTTTGGTGGTGTTGAGTGGTATATTAGCCACTCTTGTGACTATGTGGGGTGGTATGTTAGCCACTTTTGCTTAGTCTTGTGTGAGTCTTCTTTTGGCCTATTTCAAAAAATTTTGAGTATCAAATCTGAGTTCTTTTGATAAGTCGGTTGTCTATTGCATTAGATAAGCCTGTTACTGATGTGATCTTTGACGGCCTTTAACTAGTATTATGGAATTTTCAAAAATCACTTTAGTTCGTTTCACTTGTAAACAGAAAGTCTTCCTATTCTAGCAATCAAAAAGCCGGTGAGAAGCCTTATTGAGTCGATGAAAAAATATTGTACCGGCAAATGTGTGATTTTAGTAGTATGAGCAAGGAAAATCCTTGCGCCACTTCATATACATGTGCACTCTTTTTAAAACGGGTATGACGAACGGCATTTTGACTTGTTGTCTCGATTTCCAAACCCATTCCAAGGAATAGGTTTGGGGAGAAGGGTACTTGTTACTTCATACTCAGGCTCACTCATTTCTATATTTGAGCATTTGGTCGATTTTGAAAACCTGCTTTGTATTGCTTGCTGCCATTCTAAAAAAAGAAAAAAGAAAAATCTCGAAGTGCTGCCAACAGGATCCTTGTGATCGTGTTGGGCATATCCAAATACTACCTATGAACCAACGCGGGGCTGATTGTGCGTATGCTATGAGGGTTGATGGTTTTGTTCTCAAATTGCATGCCAAATAGTACCTGTAAACCAGTGCGTGGGTGGTTCTCGTATGTTGTGAGGGTTGATGGGGTGTACTCCAAACCGACATGCACAAAAGTGCGGATCTTTAGCAACCTATTGGGATACACTTGCAAAATTGAGATAAAAAATGAAAAAATATGAAAAAATTGTGCAAAAAGAGAAAAGCACAAGAAAAAAGAGAGAGAAATAAAATGTGCAAAAAGAGCAAAGCACGAGAACGGCAGTTATTTCTATTCTACGTATTGATTTCGACCCCTTTTCACCAAAAAGTCCTTTATGATTCATTTGAATTGAGTGCAAAAGCATGTAATATTAGTGGTAGCTTTGTGACGTTTGTTGTCACCTTCCTAAGTTAAGTCTTGAGCGAATACCCTTATTTACTGGACACTTCCAGAAGAGAGACTTCATTTGCACTTATATTATTCTTTTTTGAGGGACTACTAGGGTAAGTTGAAGTTTTATTTACTTGTGAAACGGAAGATTGTGATTTTTGCTAAGCTACTTGCCAACGTTAAGGGGATACAAGTTTACATCAATTTTAGGCTTGGCTCAGGCAATAGTTGTTCCGATAGCTTGTTGATTGAAATCTTCTGTGTTGTGTCGTGTCTTTGTGTTTTTTCTTTTCTAGGACGTTTTAGAGTCTTCTTTACTCGAGGACGAGCAAAGGTTCATTTTGGGGAGTTTGATAAGTCGATATTTTAATGACTCATTTAGTCTTTTTTAGCCGTATTTTGTTGTGTCTCATAGCCTTTTTATTAGAGTTTTAGTTCATTTTCACGTTTGGGTGTTTTTTGTATTTTTGTACTTTTATAAGTGTTTTTAGGTAAAAGGCAAGAAGATGGAGGACCAATGTGCAAATTAAAGCTTTTCCAAGCTTCTAGAAGCACACAAGGACAAGTAGTGGGCCATTACTCCAAGGTGATGACATGGAGGTTGAGAAAAGGGAGTGAAAATAGGAAGAAGTGGGAAAAATGGGAGATTTCCCGGATAGGTACCTCACTGCGGTGAGCTCCATCAACACGGAAGCTGACTGCGGTCGAGCCAAGCAAAACAAATTACAAGCTGACTTCCAGGAGGGTATAAGAGGAGACGCTCACCGCGGTGAGAGCTGAAGAGACCAGTTCAACACACGATTTCTGGCAGTTTTTTCCCTAGCTTTCAATTTTCTACTTCCTTGGTCTTATAAATAGGCCACTTGTATCGTGTATTTTTCATATATTCATACCTTCTAGTTATATTCTCTTTCAATTCAAGCATTGTAAACAATCTAGAGATTCAATCTCTCTTTCAATTGAAGTATATTTCCTTTCAGACGATCTCTTGTCCTAGTCGTATCCAGGTATCAATCGTACAATTACTATTTATTTTGTACGTTACAGGTTGTTACCTCTGATTACATAACGCATGTTGTATCGGTGTGAACTAGTTAGCATCATTATCATTAATTAGGATATATCCGTATGAATGCATAGCCCGTGACAGGCTCTTTGGAGTTACGTACTTGTAGTCCTTATTCAGTTGAACTAGCTATAGCAGGGCGATGATCTGCGACTAGGTAAACTTAATTGGTCCTCTCGTATCAGCACACTCCATGAAAGGATTTATTGTCTTCGTTGTTTGTAGAATTGCATGATCTAGGTATTACCTTGTCTTGTGATTATTAGATTTTATTTTAGGGTTGAAGTATCACAATCTATCATACTATCTGTTTACAACCAACACAAGCGAGTCTATTCTATTTGAACTAGCTTGATCAATTCCCCGAGAGAACGATCATGTGGTTAAGAGCATTGTCTATAACAATCACTTTTTCTACTAGGGTTAATATAAGTAGTAATTTCTGAGCGCATCAATGGTCTTACTACTCTTTGTTACGAGAATCACGCAAAATCATTTTGCATGATTAACAATTTTCTTTATCATGCGAAAGGTCTCGGAATTTAATAAATTTTTTTTTCATCTAAATAAAAATATGAGTTAATATTTATTTTCATATTCATCCAATAACAATTTTGATATCGTGTATTCTTTAACAAAATAAATTGCAGGAAGATTACATTTATTTCATTAACCATATTGCTAAATTAGTCAATCATACGTCCCATAGAAGTTGTCAACTTTAATTTTCAACTCATAAAATAAGGAGAATATTATTATAACAACTATAGATTTCATGCGGGGTTAATTTATAACTTTAGTTTGATTTTTAATTAACTTTTTAACTTTATTAGAAGTAATGGAGAATATAAATCTATGTTGGGACGGGGGAGTATATATACTTTTTATAACAATCCAATATTAACATTTTAAGTATTTTTAAAAATTATGTTGATTTATGTATTGAAAAATACGTTATATAAGAATTATTGCAATTGCCACTATTGGTTTTTAGTACTTACTTGGCCCACAAAATTTATATATTAAGAAAAATGAAAACTATGAGATACATAATAAATAAATGTAATCTTCCCGCAATTCGAATCGGGGAGCTTAAAATAGATGGAGGCGTGAGAGATGGATTGTTGGAATTTTTTGTGATGGTATATGTGTCCTAGAGACAATTATTATTAAGGATGACATGTACTTTATCACATTCACTTTAAAATATGTCTGGGTGTTCATTCATTGGCATTGCACTACTTGTTTATTATTTGATTGTTTGAATTATTTTATGTATGTGTTCCCATGAGTTTAATGTTGCCACTAAGAGAGTGAGATCTTGAGTGATATAACATAATCTCTAAAATGACCCCAATCAATGATCATCAAGAATAGTATATCGATGATGCAATTGAGATTTATATGATTTCTGCATCATATCCTTCGAGTATGTAGTGCTCAAAACTACAAGTAACTCGGATATTCATGATGGACACATATACACTTTAGAGAGTGTTGCCATACCCTACCATGAAACTATTTGATATAGTTCAGTTTGTAGGGTGATGAAGTAGTCCTTCAACATGAGGTCAATACGGCTTCATGTGTGGAATAATGTACTTTGGCCATGACCAACACTTACACTCCAGAGGGGATAGATATGGCATGCGCTGGGTACATTATGAAACATATGGAAGTCGTTGTTGAGCCAAGAAAGAATTCATTCCTCATAATAGAGTTACGAGATAATACTTTACTTCTCATATTCAATTGATCAAAGTCATCGTCCAGTGTAAATAGATAAATATTTGAAGTGGTGTTCAAATAATTATCATGGATCAATTAATAAGGTTGATGGATAATAATTAAGTTATTGGAAGAGACACATAATCAAGTTCCAGACTTAATTGAGTATTCGCGAATGAAAGTATCGTATCACCATTAACCATACATCGTAGGGAGTATGTATGAGTCCTCACAAACATCCTTATGCATCAAGTGTCTGGTGAATCGTTGGACCTTGTGAAGGGTTTTCTATTTGATAGAAAAATGGTTACTTGAGTTAAATTAGATTTATTGGGTTTAATTAATCAATTGATAATATAGTCCACTTGGACGGATTTTGAATTAAAGTTCAAGGCCCAAAACATAAAGGAGAAGAAAAAGAAGGGCTGTAAGCCGGATGGCCCAACAATAATTGGACTGGCACGTTCTGCGCACGAGCTAGTGAAAGGAAAGGTCTGCGGGTGCATAACACATGCTAAATAAAACAAAAGCTGGCGTGTGTGTGTTGTGCACGCGCCATACATAAAATTAATGGGGCGTGCCCCAGAGCTTCTGGAAGCTTTTCTTCCTTTTCTTGCTCAATAATTATTACCTTGTTTTGTCTCTTATTTGTTTTGGTAATTTTTCCTTTTGAAGAACCATTGGAACCTAATAAATTGAACCGCTCCCTTCATAATTTAATACACAAGAATTCATACATTCTTCTTAACAGTTTAGAAGAATTTCTTTGAAAAGAATATCCTAGCAATTATTCAAAGAGAAACCAACAAAAGCGAGATTTTTCTCAAGTGCTTTTGGTGCTCAGTTGCTATGGTTGATGTGGGTAAACTCAGGCCGATGCTCGGTCAAGCAAACATGTTCTTCAGTACGTGTTCAGAAAGCTTATAGCTGTCATTATAACAAGTAAGTTTTCAATTTATGTTATCACAATAAGAAGTATATGTATAGCTTATGAATTAATTGGCGAAATAAAGATTTAACTTTCCGCTGCGTAACCTTAGAGGTGATTTTTCCTAAAAAATCCAACATTTTGTAGTCAAAATGAGATTATCTCCCACCTTCCACCTGGCTCCCATATAGAGCCATCACCCGTTGGAGTCCCTGATCCAATCTCGGTTTGGGTTCGTTGCACTCTGCTAGGTGGGTTGGACCACTTCTCACGTAGTTAGACGGGTCACTTCCCATTGAGCTTTGTTAGCTGAACTAACCTCTTATCTAGATGGTTGGTTGACTAACTCAGCTCCCTAGGTGAGGAGGTTGCTTATCCTTCCAACCAGTTGGCTAGCTAGCTGAGTGAGCTAGCTAACTGGTCAGCCAGTTAGATGGTTGTCAAGGTCAAGTAAGTGAGTTAGGTGAGCTAGCTAGCTTAACAACCAGCCACATGGTTGGCAAGGTTGAGTGAGCCAGGTGACTTGGTTGAGTGAGTCAGGTGGGGTGTCTAGGCTACCACTATTTGGTCGGTTGGCTGAGTGGGTTACATGAGCTAGGTAGCATGTAGACTACTTGGTTGGATGGATGACTCTGCTAAGCGGGTTAACTAACTGACCTTTGGAATCCGATTTGCGTATGAAACCAAGATGGACTCCTTAGTGGATCGCGGACTGGGCAGTAGCCTTGATGGGCTAATCAGGTATGAATTTTAGCCAATGCAATATCTAATTTTTGTGTTCTTGTGCTATGTTCTAGTTTCCATCTTCGATACCTACCCCTCAGTTATATAAAATATTCAAAAACATCCACTTATTACACAAGTTCTCATGCATGCTAACTCGAACTGAAGCTCAAAAAATAGATGGTTTTGTTAATGAGCCAAGCTGAGTCGAGGTTCGATAACAGCTCGATGAATGAGATGTTCAACTCGGCTCGTTTATCAAGATTACCCACCTCCACCTCCTAAACAAAGCTCTACAGTCGATGTTCCAATTAAATTGGAACATTTGAAGCTTTAAAAAGTTCTTATTTCCCATAATAACTTATATACAATGCAACTCCTGTATCTGTACTATAATATGGAAATAGTTAGATTACAAATACATAAAAGTCTACTGAGAGACCGTCTTTATGGAGGGATTAAAAGAGGCGGACAAATATTATGGTTATATCTAGAGACATTAAAGCTTTTTACTAAGAACATCGATGATATACATATACATAAAAAAAATGACATAAAATGTTCACTCATAAAACACAACTGACATTGTTTAAACAATTATAAATACTCCCTCCGTCCCTTAGAAGCTGTCCAGTTTACTGGTCATGCATATAAATTAAAGAGAGCAATATTATAACACTATATAGTACATGTGGGGTTTGCTTTATGACTTGATTAATAGTTGGTTTGATTGTTTAATTTACTTTTTGACTTTTTTAGGAGTAGTGGAGGATATAAAATTATATAATTGTTCCTAAAATGGTAAAGAAATGAAAGTGGACAACTCTACCGGGACGCCTAAAATGGCAAAAGTGGACAATTTCTATGGGCGGAGGGAGTATATGTTAGGAATATCTGTTTAGATTTTGTTCAACAAACCCTAAAGACATAACTTAGCTCAGAAAGGTAACTAGTACTCTTAGTTCATTTGAACATTGTAAAAGAGGAAGCTTACTGAGTATGTTAGTCTAGCATATTTTGAATAGGATGTTAGGTCTCAGATTGTAATTTTTATATCTTTGAAGAAGACCAAGAAGCAAGCATCCAACAGGAAGAGCTCACTTTATTGAAGATCAAGAAACTGCACAAGATTGCTAAAGACTAAGGAGAAAGGTCTCCTCAGAATCCTTGGCTCAGATACCTTGTAGAAAATAATTGTCTTTGGAAGACCAGTTTTTCAAGAGGTTTCTGACACCCAAAGGTTTTTGACACCCAAAGGTTGCCTCAGATATCTTGCATATTTCCATTGAGACTACCGAACAAAAGATAGTACAGTGTATTTATTACGCAGACAGAGATGTCTGAGCAAAAGAGGAAATCTCTGTAAAGAGATAAAGATCACTATAGTACTATCATCAGATATCAATAATTTGAATTTCTAAGAGCCAAACGGATACTATTCAAATGACATGATTTTCAACTATAAATATCACCACTTAGAATGTTTGAAGATACACTTGTGAACACCTTGAACACTGAATACACTTGTGAAATACATTTAAGCATACAAACCTTCAGACCTACTTACTCTCATTAGCTTGCTGTTGCGACTCAAGCTCTTTGATTCTAAGTAGCACAAAAGTTCTATGTGTCCTGATCCTTAACAAGACTTGACTACAAAGAGTTGAATCCAAGGATTTAGTTTCGACTGGTATATGAGATTCATTCTTTTGAACATAACAAGAACTTGGGTCAGTAAAAGAAAAACTTTCCATACACTGAAAAGAGTATTAAGGAGGATTGATTCTTCTAAGCTCTCTAGGTAACTGAAGAAGTTGTCAAGTCAGCTTACCTGACAAACTACCATAACCAACACTGCGAGGCGTGTTTAGGGAAAGGATTTAGTTGAGAAAAGTAAAGTCTTCACCTAACTGAGCACATGAAGTACTTGGCTTTGGAAGTTGATGAATAGCTCAAAGGTTACTGAGTAGAGGAAGTACTTGGCTGAGAAGCCAGGGAATAACTCAGGGGGAACACTTGGTTGGGAACCATAGTGTTAAAGGTATCAAGAGATATGATTTTGTAAGGAGAACTCAACATCTTATCTTAGTGAATTCAAGTCCTGAGAAAGGCCGAGTGGATTAGTTGAAGGATTACGCCACTTTCAAATACCACTATAAAAGTTTTGTGTTATTTACTTACTGCACTTTACTTTTGATGATCGATTTTATACCGTCTCATCTTGTCTTTTTTACCATCTTTCTGTCGTTCTTGATTGTAGTTATTGTCTATTTTATTAGAGTATTGTTACGTTTTCGTGTTTTGTGTGTTTTATAGGTGTTTGGTGAAACCGCATTGAAACAAGGCTAAACCAATGCATATTAATGCATTAATGGAAGAATGAAAGTTCTAAGGCCTGAAAGTTGGTTGAAAACAGAAGTGGATTCGGAGTTCGGACGAAGATTTTAGAGCCATTTAAACGAAAGCGCGCGACATTCGAACTACGATGGAGTAGCCTTGACATTTTGGCCATAACTTTCTCATACGAACTCCGATTGACCTGATTTTGGTGGCCAAGCGTAGATAATGGAAAGAGCTACAACCTTTGTTTTTTAATCAAGGTAAAATTCGGAATATTTAATGTTGTCGAATGCCTACTCAGTTGCCAGCTCCTATTAGGATTTGATTGGCGGTTTCCAACGACACTGTTGATACGGATATATGTCCAATCCGTTAAGGGCGCCATAAAGCGTGTCATAGAGTGCATCACGGTTTAATACCCAACTCAGTACTGGTCCGACCTCACATGGTCCGTCCTAGAGAATCAACCAGTACGCTAAAGTCACTACACCCTCACAGCTAGTCCGAGCTAGCTGGGAAAAGGACTTCTAAACCTGGCTACATCAGTACAAAGATGCCCGACGGACCGGACGAGATAGCCTCTCGGACGCCACCTTTACATTAAGACCAAACGCATATGTTGGAACCACTGAGATACTTCTGTGAGACTCTTGGCTCGGACATCCAGAGCTACTCAAGGGCAGATCAAACAAGCAGACAGATCTGTCCGAAGGACTGACACGGACCCAACAGGCGGAACAGTACTCTCGGAGGGAAAAGGTCCAAACTACCCTCCCAGGCCCTCTAATAGGTATTGGACTGCTGTTCACTATTGGGCTATGGGCCAAAGGTAGCATTGGTGTCCAAATCTGAATCATACACTTGGCACCATCTTATGAGTCACTTCATAAGCTATAGTCTCTATAAATATAACTCAAGGTCCAAACTTTGAGGTAAGCCATATTAAAGAAAGAAGTGATAAAGCTTCCAATATCATAACCTTCCTCATAACTATTACATTCAGAGCTCCCGACTCTCTCTTGAGTAAAGTCTCTTACCGGATTGACATACGCAATCCGGGTAACCCTTTCTAACCCCCGACTTAGTCTTTTCAGGTATCCAAGCTCGGACAGGTACTGCTTCGGTCTTCAAGTAGGAGGCGTTTATTAGATTAGGTTACTTGTAATAGTTTAGTTACTGTTTGTGGTCTTACCCCTCAACATTTGGCACCGTCTGTGGGAAACATTACAAAAGGTTACGTGCTTAAGACTGGGTTGATGGCAAGAACAACACGGACAACACGGACCAATGCTGCAGGCGTTGGGACTCCACCTCCGCACCCACGCGGACGTCCACCAAATAGAGGACGGAGGGCCACTTCGGCTGAAGGGAATAATGGGGGAAGGAGATATCTGAGTGATGGCACACAGCAAGCCCATCCTCAGATGATGGAAGAGACGTTCCACCTGGGGGAATCCGTAATGTTCCGGAGAATGTGGTGCCTGAAAGTCGCGGAGTAGTGGAAGCTCAAGTTCCTCTGACAGGAACACAGGGACCACCCCAGGACAACACTTTACCGTGCCAATTGGTCATATCATCCGCACTAACGACTTCGAACTAAGTGAGGATCAATTTGGGCGACTGCTCACAATAATCCAGAGTTGTCTGGGATCTAACAATGTACAACCCCAGCAAGCCACTCCGCCAGTGGTAAATCCAAGGCAAGCAGAGCCCGCTTTACCAAGGAACGAGCAACGTCCGATCCAACAGAGGTTGGGGAATCAGCTACCACAGGAAGATTTGCGGAATCTCCTAGACAGGAGAGCTTCCGCTTCCCAAGCCCGAAGAGAGGGAAGCCTAAATGGACAGAGGGCATATCAAGGAGACGGAAACAGGAGACTTGGAGTCCCACTACAATTACCTCCACGGGCTGAAGATCACGTAGCTGAGACTGCTCCACTGGCCCGTTTAGATGAACTTCCCGCGGATGTAGCAATTCATCCTAGAACAGGAGAAATGATAACTGCGGAAGAAATCTATGCTCAACAAAAGGCCTTGGAAGCCCATATTCTCAATCTCGGACGCTTGGTAAAAGATCATGAGCAGATAGCTACTAGCACACCAAATCCTTTGTGTGATGATATCATGAAGGAAAAGGAAAGGAACAAGAACTTGGATCAAGTGATTCTGAACTTGGAATACTATTACGGAGACACTTGTCCGGTGGGCCACTTGACAAGGTACAATAGTAAAATGGATTCCAAAGGGATGAGTGACAATACAAAAGCTCTCACTTTCTCATCTACTCTCTTCGGAAAAACCATGGATTGGTATACTGCATTGCCAAACAAGCCAGTAAGATCGTATGCGGATCTATCTTCCAAGTTCCTAGGGTGATTTGGAAAATCGAAAAGAAGGAAACGAACCGTTGAGCACCTGGCAGAGGTTATACAAAGAGAACAAGAGGTTCTCAGGACTTTCCTAGATCGCTTCAATACGGAGGTCATCTGAGTTGAGCCTCACAGTATTAAGGAACGGGTCCGCCACCTGTATGCTAATACTTATAACACAGAGCTCCGCAAGAAACTTTCTAGCCATGAAGTGAGAAGTGAAAAGCATTTGGATGACATATGTGAAGAGGTGATGTACGGAGAAGAGTATCGAAAGAAATTTTTCAGTGAGAGCTGGTTCCAAGAAAGGAAACGAGCCAACGAAGCAAGAGCAACGCCATTGAAAGTTTGATTCGAGGAAGGATCACAGAGATAAGGGTTTCAACAGGGAAAGAAGTCCGTCGAGAAGATACGCGGATTATACCCGTCTCAACAGACCAAGATCCGACATTTTGGCAACCATTATTGAGAAAAAAGTTGGATATTCAATGGCCAAAGCCATCTCACAATAACCTGAAGAACTGGAATGCAATAGGGTATTGCAAGTTTCACAAGAGCCGTGGTCATGAGACGGATGATTGCATTCAACTGAAGACGGAGGTTGAACACTTAATAAGAGAAGGAAAGCTGAAGGAACACGTCTACACGGATGAGCCTTCTAGGCATGATAGGACGGAACGGAGGAGGGAAGATAGGACCGTAGAACCACAACCCTATCCGCTATCCTTGCCACCTCCGCCAAACAATCATCCGCCCCGCTCGGATCATCACCGATACGAGTATAATGATGACATTGAAATGGAGAATCTTCCATACAGTGGAGTGATCAACACCATAGCAGGTGGACCGATTGGAGGCGATAGCAGGAACGCAAGAGAACGGACAGCTCAGAATCTGCGGAACAACGATAGGTCCTATGCTGCTCCAGCGATCCGAGGAACCAACATTATATCTTTTGATGACAGTGAGATTCCCCCTCCTACGGCAGGAGGTGAGGACATAGATGATCCGGATGTCCCACTGGTGGTTTCTTTAACCACAGCGACTTATTGGGTAAACAAGATCCTAGTAGATACAGGGAGTTCCTCGAACATCATCGCCCAAAGGACAATAGATCAGATGAATCTGGGGAGAATTTGGTATGAGAGAGTCAATACCTCCATATTAGGGTTTGGAGGAGGAACTGTCCACCCCTTGGGAAGCGTCATGCTTCATGTATCATTAGGGACACATCCCGCGAGAGTTACACAGCTAGTCCGTTTTGTAGTGGTGGATCGAACTTTTGACTACAATGCCATCTTTGGTCGTCCGGGGCTCAATCAATTCCGAGCTACACCTTCCACCCTCCATAATCGAATGAAGTTTCCGACCCCCAGCGGAATTGGAGAAGAAATAGGAAACATCTGAGAAGCTTGGGAGTGTTACATCATGTCTACCAGGAGGGCATCCACGCCCGTGTTAGTAGTCTCTCAGACTTTTGACCCGCAAATTATTCTCCCACCAAAAAAGGAGAATCCCAACATTGGGATAGGGAGCTAGAAGGACAAGTTTCCCAAAAGTGCACGGATCGAACCTCATGAGACCCTCCAGGATGTTGGACTTGTTGTCGGAAGCCCGAACAAGAAGACTAAAATTGGAATGGAGATGAATGCGGAAGTGGAAATGAAGCTCATTGCTTGTCTCTGCGAAAACAACGATGTCTTTGCTTGGAGTACTGACGACCTTTAGGGATAGATCCGAGGGTCGCTGTTCACCGTCTGAACATGGACCGCTCAATTAAATATATCCGCCAGAAGAGAAAAGATTTTGGTCCGATCAAAGATGCCATCATATCCGCGGAAGTTGACCGACTCATGAAGGCCGGACACATCGAAGAGGTCCGTTATTCCGATTGGGTTTGCAACGTTGTCTTAGTTGAGAAATCACCGGGCAAATGGCGGATGTGCAATGATTTCACTAGGTTAAATAAATTTTGCCCAAAAGATCCATATCCTTTGCCGCGGATTGACCAGTTGGTTGATTCCACAGCCGAATGCGCGTTACTGAGTTTCATGGATGCGTATCAAGGCTTTTACCATATTCGGATGGCCAAGGAAGATATTAAGAAGACAGCTTTCTTCGTTGCGGGAGGGGTGTACTGTTTTAAAGTGATGCCCTTCGGATTGAAAAACGTCGGAGCTACTTACCAAAGGCTGCTAAATCAAATGTTCAAAGAAGTAATCGGCAAGACCATGGAGGTGTACGTGGACGACATGCTCGTTAAAAGCAAAACTGAGGAACAACACATAGAGCACTTAAACAAGTGCTTTGCTATCCTTAGGAAGTATGGGATGAAACTTAATCCGGAAAAGTGCACCTTCGGGGTAAAGGGCGGAAAGTTCTTGGGCTACATGGTCACAGAAAGAGGGATAAGTGCAAATCATGAGAAGATAAAAGTCATCCTAGACCTGCCTCATCTGAAGAACCTCAATGAGGTACAATAGCTTATTGGACGCCTCATGTCCTTAAGTCGTTTTATTTCACGATCCGTAGAGAAGAACCTTCCATTCTTCAAAATCCTCCGGAAAGGAGAGAACTTTGAGTGGACCGCGGAATGTTCCGAGGCTTTTGAAAACTTGAAAAAGTACCTCCATTCCCCTCCACTGCTCTCCAAACCCGTAGAAGGAGAACCACTCTACCTCTACCTAGCCGTTACGGAAGAGGCAATGAGTTCCGTATTAGTACGAATCTAAGCTAATGATCACATGCCAATCTACTATCTTAGTAAAGCCCTTGCAGGGGCGGAGACAAGATACATAAAGATTGATAAATTTGCATATGCTTTGGTTTACACCGCAAGGCGGTTAAAACCCTATTTTAAGTCTCATAAGATAGTAGTCCTAACTACAGAACCTTTGAAACAGGTCCTAGGAAGACCCGATCAATCCGGACGACTCTCTAAATGGGCAATAGAGCTGAGCGAATACAACATTATCTATCAGGCTCCAACAACCAAGAAAGCTCAAGTTATTGCGGACTTCTTAGCGGAGTATCCAGAAGCGGAGTCAGCGAAAGTCTCGGATAAATAGGCACTTGAGTGCCTGATTACGAAGCAGGTAAAACGAAAGTCAGTTCCGCCAAAGATTAACCCAGATAACCTTGAAGATGCCCAGTTTATCAATCAATCTCAGACTATGACATGGGAAGAAACTCGGGTCAACCAAATGTTCCTCCTTGATGATATCACAAGAGAATCAAATACGGATAACTCCGGCCAGGATGCTAAAGGGGAAAAGGAACAAGGGTTGAAGATTCAGGAGCTTATAGAAGATCCTCAAACCAGAGAGCAGCCCACCGATATGTGGACGTTAGAAGTGGATGGCTCATCCACCGGAAGAGTAGGAGGCATTGGAATCTATCTTAAAAGCCCTGATGGCGTGGAACTTGACTATGCGATATCCTTGGACTTCAAGGTTACAAACAATGAAGCTGAATATGAAGCACTATTGATCGGACTACGTATAGCCAAGTCCCTACAAGTCCGGAAACTCAAAGCTTACACGGATTCACAGTTAGTGGAAGCCCAGTTTTCTGTGATTTTGCCACAAAAGGCC
Organism: Plantago major; assembly: GCA_026545765.1. Classification (NCBI taxonomy): domain Eukaryota; kingdom Viridiplantae; phylum Streptophyta; class Magnoliopsida; order Lamiales; family Plantaginaceae; genus Plantago; species Plantago major. Next base: position 45,103,501 of record CM048841.1, read on the forward strand.
CTTCAATGATCAAGTACCTTGAGCTACTGAAACTAGAAGTGAATTTCTTCGATGAGTTTACCCTGGAAAAATTTGACAGGGAATGGAACGAAAGAGCGGACACTCTGGCAAAGTACGCGTCCGGAACAGCTGCTCTAAATACAAGGAGAGTTATTCTACTCACAATTAATAACTCATCCGTCATGAGTCCTGCTCCAACCATTATGGTCACTAAAATAGGAAAAAATTGGATGATTGATATCTTTAGTTACCTCAAGGACGGATCATTACCTGCCGATCCAAAGGAGTCAAGGAGCGTACGACACCGAGCGAACAGGTATTTCGTACTTGGGGGAGATCTATATAAGAAATCCTTTGCTGGGACTCATATGAGATGTTTGGGTCCAAAAGAAGCGAGGACGGTGCTTGAGGAAATTCACAGTGGGAGTTGCGGAAGTCATTCCAGTGGGCGGACTCTCGCACAAAAAATCATCCGACAAGGTTAAAACTGGCCTACCATCGATAAGGATTCCGCAAGCTTCGCCCAAAATTGCCCTGATTGTCAGTATTATGCAAATGTGCCCCATCGTCCGACACACCCTATGATTCCGTCAGTCATAGCATGTCGTTTGATCAATGGGGCATCGATATTGTCGGACCTTTCCCAAGAAGCACTCAACAGAAGAAATTCTTAATTGTAGCTGTGGAATATTTCACCAAATGGGTAGAAGCAGAAGCAGTAGCCACTATCACGGAAAACCGCATGCGGACATTCATTTGGAAGAATATCATTTGTCGCTTTTGGCTTACCAAGAATTCTTGTCTCGGACAATGGTGCTCAATTTTCGGGCAACAGACTCAAGGAATGGTTGGCCTCTTTCAAGATTGAGCGACGCTTCACATCTGTCGGATACCCATAGGCTAATGGACAAGCTGAGTCCACGAACAAGACAATTGTTAAGATCCTGGAAAAGCGGCTGAGAACCTCTCAGGATAGTTGGGCGGATGACCTAGACGGAGTGCTCTGGGCTCACCGCACCACTGCACGGACTGCCACTAGGGAAACCTCATTTGCTATGGTTTATGCCACGGAAGCAGTCATCCCAGCGGAGATTTTAGTCGAAACGATGAGGGTCCAAGAATTCCATGATTCCGCCAATCAGGAAGTTCGGATTTATGATTTAGATATGCTAGACCATAAGAGGACCGCAGCATTGGCCAATATCCACATATATCAAGCAACTACAACCCGGGCCTACAACAAAAATATTCAAGCTAAAGATTTACAGGTCGGGGACCTGGTGCTCCACAGAGCTGATATCTTGAGCAAGGTGGGGAAGCTTGAGCCTAAGTGGGAAGGACCTAACAAGATTGTTGGTGCGAGAGTGAACGGAAGTTACGAATTGGAGGACAAACACGGACACCCACTCAAGCGTACTTGGAATGCCAGGAACCTTCAGAAGTTCTATGCTTAGGGATTGTTTTACGGAACTCTGCTAGTCTCCTGGATGTTTTTAGTTTTGAACTATTTATTACGCGGAACTCCGACAGTTCTGTTTTTGCTAACTCTTTTCTTATCGGCCATGCAGCCCACAAGTTGTAATTGAATTTTCGTCAAATCAATACAACTTCTATCTTTCAATTCGTAAAAATAACATTTAGTGTTCAAGTGACAAAAGAAGCAAGCAATGAATTTTATTCATACGTGCAACAAAGTATACATAACACTGCCTTGCAGTCTACAACCTAGGATCTTTATCAGGATCTACTACTACAATACATAACTGTGCGGAAAGTCTTTGGGAATACGTCGCCTTCCATTTAGCACATTCCTCCGACAGGAAAGTATTCCCCGTAGTCATCACTTCCGGGAACACCAAGAGTCTGATATGCCTGCACAATACAGAATGGTTCAGTATGTTGGAATTTCTTACAGAATCACCATACCTTTGAATCCTTCTACGTAAGCCTTTAGAACTACCATTTAAAAAGATCCTCAGGCCAATGGAATTGGAAACTCTGTAATCTTATCTCAAAAATTCTATACTTATGTAGAGGGATGAATATCTCAATGAAGCATATCTATAGAGAAGGGAATGCAGCTGCGGATTGGTTGGCTTGTGATTCTCTCAAAAGAAGGGTATCAATGGAATTTGATCCTGGGGATGTTCCTATTCCTGTGAGACAGTTTGCTTTTACTGATAAGAGGGGTATTCCTTATCTCAGAACTGTGAAATGAGGTCTGCCAGTAACTCATTGCAACTCTCTTGGGATGGAGATGGCAAGAGGATGTTGTTGATCTCTGGGTATTTTTTCAGGTTTGCTCTTCTCCCTAACATTGTAAGTTCATCTTCTTTCTTTCTTTCTTCTTCTCTCCTCCCTATGATTGTTCTATTCTGAATCATCTTCTTTTGTGCTCCTCTTTCTCTATCCTTCCTCTTTGTTGGTGGACTTACAATGTACCTGGATATGATGAATTTATTTCTGATCCATCTCTCTCCCTCCCCTCCCCTCCCCTGAAGTTGATTATTTGTTTTTTATCCTGTCCTTCTTTCCCAATCTCTATGGTTATCTCTGTATTCTTGGTTTGCCTGATAGAATAAATCAGATAAGTCTGGACATGGGAGTAGTGAACTTTTATGCATTGCTTCACTCCAACATCTTGATTTCTGATTTATACTATCACCAAATCATATTTTGTGTTTTGTATGGCTGCACTAAGTTTGCTGTGCAGATGTTGTTTGGTTTGGAGCAGGATACTAACTATATTGACATCCTAATTACTAATGTGAGGTTTGGAGAACCTTAAACCAGCTGTTGTTTTTGGCACTTCTATGGAATCTGTAGACTACATTTGGATTGACTGGAGTATTATGAAGATGATCTTTGCTGTGTTACATTCATGTACTGTTAGGCTTTTAGAGCTTGTTACTTGTACTGTTTGTAATAGCTTGAGAATATGTAGCTGGAGAATTTCTGGGAGAAACTATCTTTTACAGTTTGGTTGTTTTGTAAGTAAAAGCCGCATGTGGCTTCTTTTGGCAGCTTGTAATAGCTTAAGGTCTCCATTAATTGTAAAGTGGAAACTGGACAACCTCATTGAGTTCATGGGTTCTTTTCAACCCCCATGACTTCCCTTTTATGGATGAATATATTAGAGATCTCTAGTTATAGGATAATTAACGTTGCCATTGGGGAAAATCACGGATCCAATTAGTGGCTGTATCTCCCCCCTAGTCTTGGTTCTGGATCCTCGGATCAATACTCGTTAACTCCTGGCTTGACTTCTTAAAAGTCGTGACATACTGGACGATGGGGTAACCAAGATTACGACGTTAACTATCTTATTATTAGTATCTCCCCTTTTACCTTAAAAAAAAAAAAAACTAGTCATTGTTGGCCCAGTCCGAGCCACCATAAGTCGATAACTCATCATTGCTAGTCTATGAAGGACTACTCAGAGTCTCACACTCGCGGGTAGACGCAACGGATATATCTAACGCATCCGAAGTCCTATAAGTTCTAATCAATCATCATTGGTTTATACTTATTAAGAGGAGCAAGCAATACTACTCCGGATTTGTCCATACGTCCGCGGTAGGATAAGTTCCTCACTGCTAGAACATACGAATTATTGCGGATGTTTGACTTACTGCTACGGATGTCTATCCTACAGACTTGAGAAAAGTCCGAGTAACCAACAGTTGGATAATTCAGGCAAGATTATCAGATAAGGATAAACGGAACAAGACAGAATTATCTTAAAAGTAATGGATAATTGTGCGGAAAAATATATTACAACAACAAAAATAATAGCAGAGTACTTGGCAATGTTCCGTGCCATCAGAAGATCAGAATTCAGAGATTACATTGTTTCCACAGGGCATACCCTGGACTTCTCATTGAGGGGGAGGCTGGCTTGGCCCGACTTCATCAGTTGTAGGCGGATTAGTGGAGGACGGATTGATATTCAACGTGCCCGCGCGTGATTTCGCAACGGCATCAAAGGAAGCCTTGATGTTCTCGAACAAGTTGAAGTCCGCGTCATGGCCGACGATCCGAGAAGGCATGAAGTACTAATCCTTCAGATAGTTCATGTTTTCATGGAACGGCGTGAAGCATACCTTCCATATAGACCTCGGGACACATTTGGGGAGGAAAGGTCCGCCATTGGTGATTTCAATTTCACCTTCCTTGGTGACCACCTCCGCGAACTCACATGCCACTAAACGCTCATCCGGGACGACCTCCAATCCTTCCGCCTTCCAATCGAAGCTCGGAGACACTAGCCCTTTCGCCTGCAGTTGGCCAATGGTGGACGAGAACCCCTCTAGACGAAGAGCATCGGCCTTGTCCGCCATAAAGAACTTGAAGGAGTCCGACTTCATGAAGTCCCTCACCGCTTCGAGCCGGGCGAACTGGAGATCTTCGAGGAGCGCATCCTTGGACTCCAGGAATGCCTTCATCGACTTATCGATAAAGTTCTCCTGCCACTCCAAGTCCGACTTTACCTCTTGCCAGCTAGCCTTCATTTTAGCAATAAGCGTATCCTTCTTTTTCAGTTGGGCCTTCGCCAGTTTGACCTTCTCTTCCTCCTCCGCGGATGCAGCCAAAGCCTTATGCAGGTCCTCCTCAATAGTGGCCCGCTCGCTGGCCTTCCACTGCATGGCCTTGATAATGCATCCGAGCTACAAGAAGTCCGCACAGTTAAAAGTCATATTTCTACCATAAAAGTTGAAAGAATGGAAAGGAAAACACGCAGAAGTTGCTTACCCTCTGATGCTGCTCGTGGATCTCTCGAACCCGCTCAACCTCAGGGAGTCTGCGACTCCTTGCATACTCCGCATCGAGAGCTGCTTGGTCGGACAATGGCAGGACAGTAGAGAAATGTTGCCTCTTAGCTGCAAGGGAAGCATCCGAGGTTGCGCCCCTCTTCCTCCCCGAGGCAATGGCATCCCGCATCAACATATCCCGCGGAGGTGCGGAAGCAGGAGAAGCTGGTGGCTTCGACACAGTGATGCTGCGGGTTGCAGGACCTTTGCCCTTGTCAGGCACCTCCAAGATTTGCGGATCTTCACCCGCCTTCTTCCGCCTTTCCTCTTCCGCAGCGAACACGACTGCATTTTTGGGGTCCGCCATAGGCAGACCCGCGGAAGTGTTAATAATTTTGGCCCTTTGGCCAGTGGCTAGCTCAAGGGCTTGCTGCTTCCTCAGCTGTTTCTTCTTCTCTCGGAGGGTAGACATGATATATTCGAACCAGTAAGCTGCAAAAAGAATAAACGATATCAGGCACGAACTTATATACGAATAGAGGACAATTACTGAACAAGAAAGAACACACGAGTCTCAAGGAACCCTTACAAAAGTCGGTCTTTCCTCCGACCTCAAATACGTTAGCGGCTGACATATCAATCCGTGAAACGGATATGTTGGTGGTTCATTTTTCTTATGGATCTCCGCCACCCACGGAGCCACATTCTTGGGAAGAGGGCGCCAGTCCGGGATACTTTCCCTTAGAAACTTTGTGGGCAACCCCCACTGCTCCCGTCTCCTCGCGGACTCCCCAGGCTTCAAGGCCATCCACATGAAAATGTACTTTTCCCACCATTTCGATCCGAGCGAGGAAATGCGATCGGAAATGAAATTGTATAGTTTCCTATTTACAAAAGTATAAAAAAGAGGATTCCTCGGACTGAAAGTTACATTGAAGAGCTTCCTGAAGTTTTCAACATTCACAGACTGCCCCTTCTTCACACAAAAAACCGCGAAGCAAATTAAGTTTCCCAAGGACTTGGGAATAACCTAGCTCGGACCTATACATATGTGATTCAAGATGTGCTTGAACTCAGAGTCAATGGGAAGCTTCCATCCGCAAGAGAATGCCGCCTCGTGCACACACATGCATCCAGCGGGCAGATCGTAAAAGGCATGCCCAGGCTCCGGAACCATAATTTCGACGGACTCAGGAATTTCCCATTTCCGTCTCCACTCCGGAATATCTTCAAGTTTTACCTTAGACGGACATGTGGGAAGCAAACCATCCGCGTTCAATTTCCCATACGAATCCACGATAAAGACAGCGGACGCAGGATGGGGGAATTTTGGTTCGCGCCGCCTTGGCCCCACGACCCTCAACCAGCGGAGGATTGGGTTGAGTGGGCACCCCGGGGTGCAACACAATTCGACGCCCCGAACGGCCCCGCGGGCGAGCAACTTGATAGGCTTCCTCCTCTTCCTCATCATCATCCTCTTCTTCTCCATCTTCCTCCTCCTCTTCTCCGCCTTCGGGTCTCCAGGACGTACTTGGGTTGGACGGACCTGTTTCCGCCACAACACGGTCCTCTTTACCAGCCTCAAACATCTCTATATCGTCTGCCTCATGACCAGTGTCGCCCTCCTGCTCCATCCGAGGCACACTTCCACCAGCCGACATACCACCACTACCGATGGTCCGAGATTGGACTCGCACCCTAGTTCTCGCAACATTTCCCCTGCTACTCACCGTATCATTTTGAGCAGCAGCAGTATCACAGACCCCTTTCCCCGCATTTGAATCACCGGACGAGACAACCTCCACAACGTCCGCCTTGTTCACTTCCGTAGGAAGTCTGTTCTGCGGAATCCCCAACTCCAGTTCGTCTGATGCGGATGAAGTTGCCGCACCAGATTCAGATCCTTGGTTCGTTCCATCATCATAATCAAGGACTTCGTGTTGATTCTGACTATCGCTCTCGGACATCCAAGGGCACAAGGAAACGGATTAGAAAACGATATGGTGGTCGTCCGAGAGTTCGTTTATGTATCTTATTAAGTCCTATGATCCGAAAACATCTTACTTTACGGCGAGTTCCTATGGGTCACTTTTCTCAGCCTATTGACACCTACCTTGGCCCGTAAGGTCACGACACAGGAAAGTTCTAGGTGCCAACTGGCACTATTATCTACCATGCAAGGCCCCATAACAGCAAAGTTCAACAAGCCTTCTGGCGCTATATTCTACCATACATGGCACATTTACAGGGCAAATCTACGAGTCAGGTCTACAAATTGACACCATAAGTTCAACTATGGAACGCATGCAATATTAGAGTAACCAAAACTCAACATTTTACAGCATACGAGCACGGAAATTCCACAAGGCATACATGCATCCGTGGTAGAAGAAATAATACTTGAAATTTCAAGCAAGCCAGATTTACTTACTTGATAAAGAAGCTGCAAACAGGTTGACGGACAACGAAGCCTGGCTAGCTCTCCGATAGTGACTTGCACGGAAGATCTGAATACTCACTCGAAACCGTGTTTGCTCGGAAGTTAGTTACTTGCTCGGATTGCTTAGGAGTGCTTTGAATTCAATTCGGCTAAAGTGTGACAATGACAGAATTGCAATCTATTTATAGAGGGATAGTTGGGGAAGATGAAGCGTCACATCACTCGGATTTCAGCCCTAGCTGTTGATCATTTCAATCCAACGGTTGCATCGGCTCACATTTGGCGAAACTACATAACACCCCATTAAATTTACTTTATGAACTCTCCACTGTCTTGGGATCCTCACTCATGGGCTGGACGGATGACTTATTGGGCCTCTTGGATCACTATTCATCAGCCCAGATGAACCATTTCACATATCTGGCCCAATGTATTACTTCCTACACACTCTTCCACAACGAACTCCTTCCTATCCTAAAACCGTACTCGGATCTCGATATATCTCGGATACAAATACCTTTTCCTTCTACGGTCCGTGTTAATTCCTATCCCGGACCGTAGAATGAAAAGGGGGGGGGGAGATATATATAAATTTCCGGAAACATGGATACAGATGTTGTGACATGAAAAGAAGGGATTTTCTCCCTCACATTTAATGATTCAGACACGCTCCTAAACACACTTGTACCTCTAATTAAAGTTCCACAACTATCTTCTACTAAGATACTTGGAAACTAGGGGGATATATGTTGATACGGATATATGTCCAATCCGTTAAGGGCGCCATAGAGTGTGTCCTAGAGCGCATCACGGTTTAATAGCCAACTCAGTACTGGTCCGACCTCACATGGTCCGTCCTAGTGAATCAACCAGTACGCTAAAGTCACTACACCCTCACAGCTAGTCCGAGCTAGCTGGGAAAAGGACTTCTAAACTCGGCTATGTCAGTACAAAGATTCCCGAAGGACCGAAAGAGATAGCCTCTCGGACGCCACCTTTACATTAAGACTAAACGTATATGTTGGACCCACTGAGATACTTCCATGAGACTCTTGGCTCGGACATCCAGAGCTACTCAAGGGCAAATCAACCAAGCAGACAGATCTGTCCGAAGGACTGACACGGACCCAACAGGCGGAACAGTACTCTCGGAGGGAAAAGGTCCAAACTACCCTCCCAAGCCCACTAATCGGTATTGGACTACTGTTCACTATTGGGCTATGGGCCAAAGGTAGCATTGGTGTCCAAATCTGAATAATACACTTGGCACCATCTTATGAGTCACTTCATAAGCTATAGTCTCTATAAATATAACTCAAGGTCCAAACTTTGAGGTAAGCCATATTAAAGAAAGAAGTGATAAAGCTTCCAATATCATAACCTTCCTCAAAACTATTATATTGAGATCTCCCAACTCTCTCTTGAGTAAAGTCTCTTACCGGATTGACATACGCAATCCGGATAACCCTTTCTAACCCCCGACTTAGTCCTTTCAGGTATCCAAGCTCGGACAGGTACTGCTTCGGACTTCAAGTAGGAGGCGGATATTAGATTAGGTTACTTGTAATAGTTTAGTTAGTGTTTGAGGTCTTACCCCTCAACAGACGCCAACTCCTAATTTGAGTCCCAAACTCCTTGGTGCATGAAATTTCTTGTATATATAGGACCTCTAGCTTTTATTTTCATGAAATTTTCATTATCTTCTGTTCAACTTTGCTCTCAAGCTAGAAATTTTCCAAGGTAATTATCATCCTATTATTGGAGGTAATTGAACCGATTCATCTTGTAATTGACAATAGATTATTGATTGGGAGCATATCTTCATACTTTTCTATCGATTTGATTCAAGTTTCTTCAATTCTACCTAGGGTTGGTGACACGATCGATTGGGTAAAATTGTATCTACTCTTGATTCTTGATTCTTGGTATTTGGTATTCAATTATGTTTATTATGTGTTCGTACATGATATTGATTATGTCTTCGCATATCATGAGTAGCTAAACACCCTATTATGGGGTGGTGATGGATTCAATGCATGCTAGTTATGGTTTATGCAATTCAATAACAGTAAGATGGGATTCACTTTGTACCTTTTTTATTAAATGCGTACATAGTTATGTGTATTGTGTTTTACCCACAAAATCATCAAAGGATTATGCAACGATTTACCACCAAAACGTCTAGAGATTGCAAATCCATAGGTTCGTAGCAAACACATAACTGCATTAGCTTATTAATTGTAGCTTGGTGGAATTGACTCCTTCACTAGTGCTATATGTTTTGTAGAACAAACTTAGTTAGCTCATTGTCATAGTTCATCGTACCTTATCTGATATAAGGTGTCTGCCTAGAGAGACTATAGCAGTGTAATAATCGTTTGGACGTGTCCCATTGATAACTAGAGTAAATCGCCATCGTTATTGTTGCATGTATTCCTGCTTGCTAGCTTGTTTTCTGTCACCACACCATAATTCCCTCTCATATCTTTATCTTTACAAGTAATCTGTTTTCTAGTTAGTCTGCATAATAGATAGGATATCATTCTACTGCCGAAGCAAAACAAACATTTACTGCTTTCATTACTGTTTATTACTATTCGTAAACCATACTCAGCTTAGTTAAGTCCTTGAGAGACCGACACTCGGGGTTAACTTCACTGCACTACAAGTTTTCGTAGTGTTGAGAATAAACTCTTGGCTTAAACACATATAAAACTTTGATTTGACACATCAAGTTTTTGGCGCCGCTGCCGGGGACTTAACCCCTCTATTTGATTTACGGAATTTAATTTTTCAACTGTAAATATTAGTTAGTCTATGTTATTTGCTTTTCCTTTTTATTTTTTTAGTGTAGTTTGTTTTGTCGGAACAACTTTGGTTTCTCTTTTTTGTTGTGCAGGAGCGTATGGATTACTTTACTGCTATGAGTGTGGAAGGGATGGTCATGTTGCAGCAAAGTATGCAGATAGAGACCTGCTCTGTCATTTTCGACAAGTTTCTGGATAGAAACTCGATAAAGCATGGTGTAGATTTAAGGAGCTGCAGCAGACGCATCATAACCATGGTTTAACACTGGGAGAGCTCATGTGTAGTTTTCACAACGGTATAACAGGTGGTTGTAAGAGAACAGTGGATAGAGCCGCTGGTGGGTCAATCATGAGTTTGACTCCTCAACAACTTGAGGATTCGATCGAGGGCTTGGTTGCCATGATCAGAGAGTATGCGGTGCTTCTTGGAGAAGAATCTGGGAACGGGGATAAACAAGAGGAGGAGAAATCTGACTCTGAAGTTGAACCGAATTCAGATACCACTACCACCCTAACTGAAGAAGAAACCCCCATTTCAGTTGCAGGAGTTTGTGAGAGTTTAGACGATCCGTTGGTCATGGAGGAGGAGACGTCCACCGATGTGATCGACGAAGAGACTGAACCACCCATTTCTGACTATTTGATGATGAAGCAGACGCCTGATACCAATCAGATGATACCATCGGATTCACCTCATGTTCTCCCACTTTCCAGTTATCTGTACATACTAGCCCGAACTCACATACGAGACTGGCGAGGGAGTTTCGACCCCCTTTGTCATTTTTATTTTCCTTCTGATTCCCTTAGTTTTATTTTAGTTTTTAATTTATCTAATTTTAGTTTCCAAGGAATCATGGAGAATTGCTGAGCATAGCAAGGGATTCGTTACCGTTCGATAATGGTTAGCAGCAATCACGCATTTCAGGGAAGTACATTTTTAGCTTTCGTTCTTTCTAGCCTATTTGCTGGGGACCAGCTCTAGTCTAGGTTTGGGTAGGGCGGTAGCTTTCATGTACATATCCATATATGTGCCTGTCGTGTCTGTCGTATCTGTCGTGTGTGTCTTTTTCCTGTTTGTGTCTAAGTTTGACTCCCAAGTCGAGCGTCTATTGCATGAGTTAAACCTCTTTAATGCTTGAGTTTTGATTGATCTATGATTATTAGAAGTTGGCATGTTTTAAATTTTTTAAGTTCATTTCGCATGTAAATAGAAAGCCTGTTCTTATTCTATAGTCCAAAAGCCTGTGAGAAAACCATTAGCCGATGAAAAAATATTATACCGGCAAATTTGTACTTGTGTGACTTTTCAGGAAGAGCAAACTCTCTTGTTTGCACCTTATAATGCCCCTGTGCACTCTGTGTAAGTTAAGTATGACGAACGACATGTTTTTCATTCCTTATTTGCTCAACTGATGTGCACTCAGAGATTTTGTTTTCCGTTGTAGAACCTGTAATCCCTAAATACAATCAAGATTAATTTTATTAGTCGGAAGCCCTCAAATCCACAGTTTATAGCGGAAAGTTGACTCGGAATGTCGTTCTCCACGGACACTTAGCATAGGAACAAGCAAATAACGTTGTAATTCAATGCTGAAAAGTAAACGGTTTTAATCTCAAAGAAAATAATCAAATCACAGTAAACCCTAAATTGCTTTGCTGTCAATCAATAATGGAAAGGCGTAAAGGTTCCCCAACCTCCCTCTGCTATGCTACTCCCAACTTCCTAGTTAAAATCCTACGCAGTTACCTCTAACGACAGCAGGGCATAATACTATGGTTCTCAAGGCGCAGTCGGCACGAGTACCCCAACTCAGTTCAATGAAACTACTGTGTCACTCAGCAGAACATCACACCACGAAGTATGTATAGAGTTGTACAACCAGGATTTACGTCAAATAACTATTCCATTAACATATCATAGTATGTAAAGAAGTAGCAAAAGCAGAATTACGGCGGTTCGCCTTTACAAAAGGAAGTTAGCTACTCATAGTAATCTAGAACATTAATCGAAATCTGGAGAAGAAAGGAAGAAGAAGCTTAGTCTCTGATGTCTTCGTGCTGCTGTTTCTAGGGTTTCCTCCTCCTGGGTGCCTGACGGCCTGTGGGTTGGGGTTTCACTTCCCCGAGGACTGGTTCTGTCTCAGGAGAGATGATTTGTGAGTTGGGTAGAACTATGAGACCATTGAGGTGTTATTTATAGGTGACATCTCGAGTTCAAATCGCCATTGTTCAATAAGGAAGGTTAAGCAAGGCGGGCTCTAGCCTGACAGGCCAGGAATCAACCCAGAACGAAAATAGAGCCTTCCCTGCGGTTGCCTATGGACCGCAGTGGCCACTTCTGCGGTGGCCCCTTCGGACCGCAGTTTTCGATTGCTGTAGCTTCGAATCTGTTTTCTTCATTCTTCAAGTTCGGGCTTCGTAACTTCGTTTACTCGAAAAGTAGTCTTCTACAAAGTTGTTGCATCTTCAATTATCTTCGCATCAGTTGGTCGCATGAAATGTTTTGACTACTTGTACTCCGTGCAATGGTCAATCCGGTGTATTCGCTTCCTTGTCCCGATTTGGCACAATTATGCCGTTTTGGTGCCTGAAATCGTGCAAATCCTCAAAAACGCGATCATGATCTACAGAAAAAATGCAAAGTTGGTAATTGACCATAAAATGATATAAACATTGCATCTATGTCAAAAAATGATGGTCTAAAAGTATGCTATATCGCACATTTCATTGGCATATCACACCCCAAACCAGTTTCTTGCTCATCCTTGAGCAAGGCAAAAACGATAATTAAGAAGTGACCATGAAATGAGCAGCAAGAATAAACCACCACTTAGGAAAGCAACCAGTTTCTAGGGTTTCAAATTCTACTGACTCGCTTAGTTTCAACTCCTACATGTGGTAGTGTCTGTTTTACCGAATTTCGCACGTTTGTGCGTGATGGTTTGGTATACATGTCACCAACCCTCACGGACATGTAGATTTTAGGGTCACGCCGGTATGTGGGTAGTATATGTAACATGCCCAACACGAAAATGGTGATCACAAGGACCACAGATCCACTCCGAGACTTTTGTACCTTTGCTTTTTTCAGTACTTTCCTTTTATTTTTTTCGAGCAAGAGCTAGTGATTTTCAGCACCTGTAATAAATAGTAGGGCTAACAAGGTTACCTTTCGATGATGATCATCTTCCACTTCTCCCCCAAACCAATTTTTCGAATTGGGTTTAGGGTTTCTTCTCTTCTTTCCCCTCAAACCACTTCTCGATCATGATCAAAACCTGATTCTCCTCCATTCTTGGGAACTCGTTGCTTGTTTCTTCGTTTAAGCTCAGTGGTAGGTTGTTGTCACCGCTTTAGTAAAGAAAGTATAGGATATATGGTGGAGTTTGATAAGGGCTAAAAAAGCTTTCTGCGTGGTTAGCGAAAGGTAAATAAAACGATTCAGAACCGAAGGTAGCAGTGTTCACACGGTTGCACACAGGACTTCAATTAGAGTAGCAAGTAAAATCACTCGTCAAAGTAGCATGGGTCGGATTTGGTCAGAGCATATTTTCAGCAAGCAGGAAAACAAATCCACAACCCCTCATCTTAGTTATGGTTCACACTCGGTACTCTGCCACATGTCAAAACATTTTTCAACAAGTAAAAGACCTTAGACGTAACAGATAAGGCTAAAACATAACTTGAAATGCAAATTACTAAGTACGAGTATTTAAAGTTATTACAGACCGAATATTTAAGCAGGTAGCAAACAAATCAAATCCCTCCCCCAAACCTAGCTAAGAGTAGATAGAGAAACTAGGAAAGTAAAAAGAAAGAGAAAAGATATTCCCCTCTCGGTGCTGCGTTCTTCAGTCTAGATGCTGCTTCAGGATGAGGATCCTTTAGGAGGCGGTGGAGGATAAAATCCTTGATAGCCTTGGTAGTATAGGGACGGATCGACGTCGAGCGGTGGATATAGTTGCGGTGGTGGGTAGTAAGGTGGATACTATGTGACCATACCCCTCAATGTTCTCTCGCTAGAAAGAGATCTTCTCATAGCTGTGTAGGTAGGTAACATGATCGTTCCACTCCGACCTCCGGCCTATTTCATTCATCTCACCTCGCCTTTGAGCACTCCCTTGACTTCCCATCTGATCGTTGTTCATAAATTCGTTGAACGAATTCATGTCAAAAGCTCCTTGCGGCAGATCCGCTACTCCTCTTCTTGTATGTTCAGCTTTGGTAGCCTTCTCTTGCATCTCAAGGAGGTGGATAGTTCTGTCTTCATCAAAAGGTTCTATGAGACGTGCGAATCCTAACTCATTAGTAGGAACTCCATTCTTCTGGCATATAGCGGTAATGCGACTGGGGAATGGTAGGTTCCTTCTTGTGTTATTCTTCACCATGATTCTTCCAACATCAATGTAGTGACCCTCCATGATTGCGTAGAAAAGAGTGGCTACATCGCACTTGAGTCGTTCGTGGTGCAGGGTTGGCTTCAGGTTGAGTTCTACAAAGTGCATCCAAAATCTTGCTCTTCCGTTGAGTGTAGCTCTTGGGATGGACATTCCCACTGCATCATCTCTAAATCTTTCTCCGAGTAATACCCGTGGGATGTTTTCTAGGATATCCCCGTACTCTAACTCGTCATATGCCGATTCCTTGTATTCTCCATGAATGTGTTCCTCGGGTATGTTGAAGAATTCGTTGATAGCTCCCGGCCCAAACATGACTTCTACCCCTCGGATGAAGACAGGGCAATCTATAAGTGCATCCTCCGGATTTTTAACCTTCAGTTGGAAGTACTCCGCGTAGAAATCCTAGACTACCTCTATGTCGTATTCTCGGAGAATTGAAGTGAAAGTTCCCCAAGAAAAGAGGCTCAAAACATCGTGAATCCAATTAAGGGTCGGGTTCATTCCCCATTCGATCTCTATGTTCCTCTCGGAAATTACCCCTCGGTCGCTATTAACCAATAGCCAATTCTGAGCCTTGCTTGAAACGGTCGCCAATGCTACATTCTTCCCTTTCTTTGCTCTATTAGTGCTTGGTTCACCTACATCCTTTCCTCCTTTGGTTCTTCCCATTGTACCTAGGCCAAAAAAGTGTGTGAGATAGCATGTTTGGAGTTAAATCAATTCTAAGGCTTACATGCAAATCCAATGGGGTTTCTTCTCCCCCAAACCAAATGTGTGGCACAAGCGTATGCAAAATTATAGCTTTTAATAAGATCAATAGCCACTTCAAAATAATGCAAGAATTAGGCATGTAATTCAAGTTTTCAAGTTGTGTCAAGCATCAAGTTGAAAGGCAAATTGTAGTGTAATCTCCATCCTATGAGCGTACGACGATGCAAACATGTTTTCTAGGCATTGATGTGCTCTCAAGAACTTTGTTTTCCATTGTAGAACTTGTAATTCCCAAATACAATCAAGATTAAATTTATAAGTCGGAAGTCGTCAAATCCACAGTTTATAGCAGAAAGTTGACTCGGGATGTCATTCTCCACGGACACTTAGCATAGGAACAAGCAAATAACGATGGAAATTGAATACAAAAAAGTAAACGGTTTTAATCTCAGGCAAAATAAGCAGTTTGCAGTAAACCCTAAATTGTTTTCTTGTAAATATGTAATTGACAAGCGTAAAGGTTCCCCAACCCCCCTCTGCTATGCTACTCCCAACTTCCTAGTTAAGATCCTACACAGTTACCTTTTACGACAACGGGGTGACATACTATGGTACTAAGGCACAGTTGGCACGAATACCCCCACTCAGTTCAATGAAACTACTGTGTCACTCAGCAGTAACATCACACCACGAAGGATGTATAGAGTTGTATAACGACGATTTATGTCAAATAACTATTCCATTAACATATCCCGGTATGTAAAGAAGTAGCAAAAGTAGAGTTGCGGCGGTTCGCCTTTATAAAAGGAAATTAGCTACTCATTGTAATTCTAGAACAATAATTGAAATCTAAGTAGAAAGGAAGAAAAAGCTTAGTCTCTGATGATCTTGATGTCTCCATGCAGATGCTCCTGGTGCTTCCTCCTTCTGGGTGCCTGACGGCCAGCTGGTTGGGGTCCCTGAGGACTGTTTCACTCTGTAGGGGAGCTGTTTTGGGGTTTCACTTCCCCGAGGACTGTTTCTCTCTATAGGAGAGCTGCTTTGTGAGCTGTGTGAAATATGAGACCCCTGAGGTCTTATTAATAGGTGAAATTTCGACCTCCAAACCGCAATTCTTCAATAAGGAAGGTTTAGGAAGGCGGACCTCTGACTGACGGGCTAACAGAACAGCCCAGGAGGAAAACAGCAAGGTGACTGCGGCCACTAGGGGACCGTAGTCACCCTCTATGCGGTCTCCTAGGGGGCGCCATTTGCGACTTCTTCTGCTTTTGTCTACTGTTGGTCTAGATAACGGCAAAGTAAAAGACTGGGGGGGGGGGGGTGAATAGTCTTTTAAAACTTTTGTTGATAAACACAGTTTCTCAGATATCTGTGGAGATATCTAATACTTAATCTCAGAGAGTGGAAGACTTTTTGTGATAAGTGCACGTGCTCAGAAGAGTGAAAGTGTGTAAATACTTAACAAGCTGAATAAAGCAAGGTAAATGCAGTAAGTAAATAACACAGCAAATTATAGTGGTATCTGAAGGTGGCGTAATCCTTCAACTAATCCACTTCGGCCTTTTTCAGACCTAGAATCCACTAAGATATATGAAAGTGCAGTATGCACTTATTTGATAATCTTGTCTTTCAATAATCAGTTCCAAGTTTGTGTTTGTTGTTGTTTGTGAAGCTGCAGGATTACCAATGTTGTGACAGGATTGAATTCAATGTTGGCATAACATTGAAGATATAGCATTGCAGTAGACATCGAAGACAAAGCACATTGGACAGGAAACTTGGACTGGAAGTATTGACAAATCGAACAAGAAATGATTTAAGGAAAAAGAACAGCTTGTGGTGAAAGCAAGAAGGAATATATTTTATGATGAATCGAAATATGGAAATTTCCTTCTATGCGCATATTGAAGAGAACAAGTAAAAGGAAAATTGCCTTTGCTGAGATCCTATTGCCTTTCGACATAGATGGAAGAGGTCGATATCTCAAGTATATATATGCAAGGATTCAGCAAAGCAAGGTTGAGCTTTTTGAAAAGATCATTGAAGATTTAAAAAGTTTCGGTTTCTTGTTTTCTACTAGCTTTAGAGTTTGTCTAAGAGTATTCATTGTTGGAATAACTCTTTCAAACATCGACCTAGAATAGCTTTTACTGTTGGTTCTTCTAGGGCTAGTTTTGGTTGTTTAATCAATCGTTTGTGATTGTATTAAACCTAGTTGATTAGATCTACTTTTCTGTCAAGAGATATTTTGTTTATATGCCAATATATATTTCTATATATTGGCTTGGTAATAGAAGTTTTAATATTATTCATCCGCTGCTATCTGTTTACTGTAGACATTGTTGAACAACATTGTTGGCAACATTGTCTGTTGATCTAGTTCCAAGTACCAATCCGGGATCATAAGTTCTAACAAGTGGCATCAGAGCCAGCCACCTAACTACAGGTGTCTGGATTTGGTACTACTACAATGGATGCAAACTACAATAGACCTCCTGTGCTTGATGGGTCCAACTACCATTATTGGCAAATACGGATGAGGACATACATCAAGTCCCTTGATGGCCGTGCTTGGAGATCCATTCTGGAAGGATACATCCGCCAATCAAGGACTCGATGTTGATGGTGACATTGTCCCCATCCTCAAGAACGCTTCTGCAGGTGACATACTTCTTAGCTCTTATAATGAAAAAGCTTTAAATGCTATCTTTGGTCATGTAGATTCTCATATGTTTAAAATCATTCAAAACTGCACTACTGCAAAACAAGCTTGGGAATTACTTCAGAGTCATTGTGAAGGGGATGCTAGTGTCAAACAAACTAAATTTAGAATGCTTTGGTCTCAATTTGAAAATCTAAGAATGGCGGAGGAAGAAACCATTGACTCCTATTTCGAAAAACTTTTGACTCTCTCAAATGAAGTCCAAAGACTGGGAGAAGCTATTTCTAATAGGCAACTTATTTCCAAAGCTGTTCGATCTCTTTCCTCAAGATTTAATACCAAAGTCACTATTTTGGAAGACACTCATAACTTGGCAACTATGGATTTTCATACCCTGTTGAACAATTTGAAAAACTTTGAACTAAATGAAAATGAGAGACAAGGTATGAAAACTCATAGTATCTCCCTTCACTCTGTTTCTAAAGCTAAATCTTCAAAGCCTGATAGTAGTAGTGATGAGTCTGACAATATGACTGAGGAAGCTTTCAACAATCTTGTGAGGAAGTTCAACAAACTTAGATTTAGGAAAAACTCTGGTCAAGGATCCTCAAGTGGAACTAAAACTTTCAAAAAGAAAACTAATACTTTCAAAACTGGTTCTGCTTCCAAAACTAGCTCTGAATCTGATTTCGATCGCACTCCTCTTAGTAAGATTAGATCTTTTGAATGCCAAGGGTGGGGTCATTATCAAAATGAATGTGCTAACAATCTCAGAAAAGAGAAAAAGAATCTTCTTGCTTGTCTCAGTGATGACTCAGATGAAGAACAGGAAGATGAAGAAAAAGAAGATGATTCAACTACCAATGCCAGAGCTCTCCGCTCATCCAGTTACAATGTTGATGACCACTGTTGGGACAACATTATCGAGACAACATCAGGAATAGAAATCTTCTTTGACTATGATGACTCTGAGAACTGTGAAATTTTGGCAATAACCAAACCTGAGAAGTCAGGAATCTCTGATGTTTTATGTCTACATGGTTCTGTGGATTTTGATATAGATAGTCCTTCAGAAGAGGAAGTTAATGCAGATCAAATGGTGAAGGATCTGCAACAGATGTATGAGAAACTCTTCAGTGAATGGAAGACTCTCAGGAAACTCCTCAAGAAAACTGAGAAGGAGAACTACAATCTGAAAGACACCATTGTCAAACTAGAAGCTGAATTAACAAAGAAGGACACTGAACTGTTCAAGGTAATCTCTGAACTAGATAATGAAAAGAAGGTAATTGCAAAATGGAACTCCTCTACTTCTAGACTTAATGATATGCTTGATGTGAACAATGATAGGACCACTGGTTTAGGGTACACCAGTAGTTATGATGAACGTGGGTGCAACATGAACTGCACTGTTAACACTGATACCCCAAAAGTTGTCAAATCTCTTTCTGAGCTCATAAAAGGTCCTATGTTTGTCAAAGAAAAAGCTTTGTTTGTGTGCACTTACTGTCATAAATCTGGTCACAAAAAGCCTTACTGTTTCAAGTACCAAAAGGACTTAAAAAGGGAACATGTTGAGACCTCCAACCTCAGTAATCTCTCCACAATTCCCTCCCATCCAGTTTCCAGCAAACAAAACAGTGATGCTAGCTGCAATGTTGTGACAACATCCACTTCAACAGAGACTGAAAGATGTAATCTTGAGACTTTAAAGTACCTTCCTAGTTCTCCTAAACAAGGCAAATCTCCAGGACAGATAAGAAAACACAAGAGTGTTTCGAAACATGTTTGGGTAGCTAAAGAAAAACATACTTGCAATATTTCTTTTTCTGTTGCTACTTCCCCTAACAATGCTGGAAAATGGTACTTCGACAGTGGTTGTTCTAGGCACATGACCGGTAACCCGTCAAATTTGTCAAATTTTGTAGCTCAAAAGACAGGTACGGTAACATATGGAGGAGGATACCAAAGCAAAATACTTGGAAAGGGAACACTGTGCCTTAAAGGATATCCGAAACTCTCAAATGTTCTTCTTGTTAAAGGGTTAACGGCTAATCTTGTTAGTATAAGCCACCTGTGTGACGATGATCTGAAAGTCAAGTTTGATAAACGTTCTTGCAAAGTTTATACTTGTGTGGACAAATTAACTGTAATGACAGGTGTGAGATCACAGGACAACTGCTATGTGATGGACATTCCTCTCAAATGCAATGTTGCTCAACATGATGATGCAACATTGTGGCATAAGAAATTGGGACATGTCAATTACAGAAATCTGGAGAAGATCATCAAAAACAATGTGGTGACAGGAGTGCCGAAGCTTACCCATGTAGGGAAACATGTGTGTGGCGACTGTCTTTTGGGAAAACAAACCAAGGTGACACATCAGCCACTTCTGATTGAAGGACAACAAAGAGGTACTTTTAACTGCTTTGAACTCCTGCATATGGATCTCATGGGTCCTATAGAAGCTAAAAGTTTAGGAGGAGCCTGGTATATCTATGTTATAGTTGATGATTTTTCTAGATACACTTGGGTCAATTTTTTGAAAGAAAAATCAGAAACTTTTGAATCCTTCAAAAACTGGCATACAAAATGTTGTAATCAGTACTCTACTCTTGTTCAAAGAATTCGATCTGACCATGGTAAAGAATTCGAGAATCAATTCTTTGATAAGTACTGTGAAAAGAAAGGAATCATGCATGAATACTCAGCTCCTAAGACACCACAACAAAATGGTGTTGCTGAAAGGAAAAACAGGACTCTTCAAGAAATGGCCAGAGTGATGTTGAGCTCAATGAACCTATCAAAAAGGTTGTGGGCTGAAGCTGTGAACACTGCTTGTCACATAATCAATCGTGTCTATCTTCGTCCAGGTTCTCTGACCACTCCCTATGAGATGTTGAAAGGTAGAAAACCCAATCTTAAGTACTTTCATGTATTTGGATGTGTGTGTTACATACTCAATGATAGAGAACATCTAGGGAAGTTTGATGCTAAAAGTGACAAAGGAATCTTTGTAGGATACTCTCAAAATAGTCAAGCGTATAGAATATACAATCCTAGATTGCAGACTATACAAGAGTCTGTGAATGTTTCCTTTGATGACTCTGAGCCCTATGCCCAGAAGAAGATCTCTGCAGGTGCTGAACAGGTTATTGACTCAACCTCTGACTCTTCTACACGTGAGAACGTACCAGAAACTGTGACTCCTGCTGCTGATCAAAATGAAAGAACCCATGATGTGGGCAATGTTGTGCCAACATCCCCTCTGTGCAATGATGACTCAACATTAAATTCAACATCCCAGATTTACACTCATGATGAAGAACAAGCTAATCCTCATAATGAAACTGAGGCTGAATCTGACAATCCATCCGGCAATAATGCTGCACCTATGTCTCCTGACTCACGAAAGGATCCTCCTCCTAGAATTCGCAAAGATCATCCCAGTTCCCAAGTAATTGGAAATCCAGGAGGAAGGACATTGAGGGGAAACACGCGCAAAAACTACAAGGAAACACTCAGACTTGCTGAAATATGTCACTCTGTAAGTTCCTCGTGCTTTGTTTCGTTAATTGAACCTAAAAATGTGAAAGAAGCTCTTGCTGATGATTTTTGGATAGAAGCAATGCAAGATGAACTTCGTCAGTTCCAAACAAATGAAGTCTGGACTCTTGTTCCCCGCCCCCATAATATAAATGTCATAGGCACCAAGTGGATTTTCAAAAATAAGAGTGATGAAAAGGGGATAGTTGTAAAAAACAAAGCCAGATTGGTTGCTCAAGGTTACACTCAAGTGGAAGGCATTGATTTTGATGAGACCTTCGCTCCTGTTGCTAGATTAGAGTCCATTCGCTTGCTTCTAGCCTTAGCATGTTGTCTTAACATAAAACTCAACCAAATGGATGTTAAAGGAGCTTTCTTGAATGGTTACATTGACAAAGAAGTGTATGTTGAACAACCTAGAGGGTTTGAAGATCCTTTTTACCCTGACCATGTTTTTAAACTAAGAAAAGCCTTGTATGGTTTGAAACAAGCCCCACGCTTGGTATGCTAGGTTGGTTGACGAATTCCTAGTTGGGTTAGGATTTAAAAGAGGTGAGGGAGATCAAACTCTGTTTATCCTCAGGAAAGGAAAAGACATCTGCATTGCTCAAATCTATGTTGATGATATTGTATTTGGTGCTACTAACCTCTCCTTGCTAGATAAGTTTGTTCAAGCCATGACAGGAACCTTTGAGATGAGTATGATTGGTGAACTCAGTTTCTTCTTGGGGCTCCAGATACAGTAGAAACAGGAAGGTCTCTTTATCTCTCAAGAGAAATATGCCAAGAATCTTATCAGAAAATTTGGTCTGGAAAATGCCAAACCTTGCAGCACTCCCATGGCTACTTCTCTGAAACTCAGCAAAACCGATGTTGGGGATGATGTTGACCCAACATTGTACAGATCAATGATTGGAAGTCTCTTGTATCTTTCAGCCACCAGACCTGACATCATGTTCTCTGTTTGTGTGTGTGCCAGGTATCAATCCAAACCCAAAATATCTCACTTAACTGCTATCAAAAGAATCATTAGATATATATCAGGAACTGTTAATCTTGGATTATGGTATGCATGTGATTCAAACACTACTCTGTTGGGATTTAGTGATTCTGATTGGGCTGGTGACTTAGATGATCGAAAATCAACTAGTGGAGGTTGTTTTTATCTTGGACCAAATCTTGTGTCATGGTATAGTAAGAAACAAAATTGTGTGTCTCTCTCTACTGTTGAATCTGAATATGTAGCGGCTGGGAGTTGTGTGTCTCAACTAATTTAGCTGAACAATATGCTGCATGAATATGGGTTTCAAAGTGACACTCTTTTGATGTTTTGTGATAACTTAAATGCCATTCACATCTCGAAGAACCCTATTCAACACTCACGCACCAAGCATATAGACATTCGATATCATTTTCTTAGAGACCTAGTCTCCAAACAAATTATTGACATACAACACATTGATACCACAAATCAGTTAGCTGACATTTTCACAAAGCCCCTTGATAAGGAGAAATTCTTCAGTTTGAGAAGGTCTCTTGGTCTTTGCACTATTTGATAGGATTTGCTGCAAGCAATGTTGACATAACATCACGGTCAACATTGACTTCTGTGTTTACCTAGTGTTGTCTTTTTTTTTTTTTTTGTTTATTTTTTTTTCCTCTTCTTGTGTGTCAATGTGTTTTTTGTGCTTCTGTGCTGGTCAATGGCTGTTCCTGTTTTGTATCTTACAGTGGTGATGCTTAGGGGTTGAAAGACTGTTTGAAACCAAGGTTGAAAGGGATTAAGTCTCCTGTGTGTTTGCTTTATGTAAAATCCACTTTTACTGCTTTTTGGCTATTTTTACTCGTACCTTGACTCACTCTTGAGTCGACTTGCCACAAGATCTGAGGGATGATGATGAAAGCCCAATGGGGATAGAGAAAGATGCTCCCATGGAGGATGCTGGGAAAGATGTTGAACATACCGAAATTCAACATGCAGATCTGAGAGAAAACCCCCAAAACCCTTCATCTGTTGAAGAAGATGATGTACAACAACCTGACAAAACAGGGGAAACGGCTACTGAAGGCCTGAATGGTGATGAGAATCAGACAAGCATGCACTCTGAAAATGTTGAGAAACCCGCAGATGAGCCTACTATTGAACCAGTTGAGGTGGAAGATTGGCAGTCAGATGACTCAGAGAAAACAGAAACTGACCCGATGAATATAGATGAGGATGTTGTTGCAACATCAGTTGCTCATGATGATAACAATGATGAAAGCTCTGATGATATGGAGGATTATGAGCCAGAAACTGAAGATGACTCTAAGGATGAGTCAATGGTTGATGAAGAAGATCTGAGCAACTCAGATGAAAGCTCAGATGACTCAAGATTATGAAGTCGAGATGAGGAAGAATCAAGAAGAATCACTTGATGATGTCATTCTTGGAGAAGATCGATTGAAGATCCCGAGGTAAATGATCTATCCTCCGAACTGTGTTTCTGAGATGGTTCTGATTGGGATGAAGATGCAGTTTCTCATTTGTTCTATGATAACAAGAATCTAGAAAAATATGAGAAAATCAAAAATAATGCTATAGATGTTGAGAAGATAATTAAAGAGGAATCATTTGAAGAGTATAACTTGGTTGCCTATCTGAAGAAAAGGAATCTCTTTTATCTTGTCATACCCATATATGCTTTTGTTCCTGAAATCATCAGAGAATTTTATGCTCATTTATCTGAGAATTTTGGAAGTGAAGGCCATGGTAAGCATCACTGTGTGTATCTTAGGGGTGATGTATTCTTCTTGACTTCTAAGGACATCAATACAGTGCTGCATAGAAATAGGGATGAGGTTGAGACTCCTGTGGAGGTAACTATGGATGAGATTGCTAGAGAGCTAACTACAGGAAAATTAAAATCTTGGCCTACTGGGACTCTAGATCTGAAATATTGTTGTTCTCTAGTATCTGTTCTTGCCAGGATCTGCCTGTACAACTGGCTGCCATCTTCCAATAACAACAAGCTCAGTCAAGAGGCAGCCATGTTGCTTTACAGGATTAAAATGGGTTACAATGTCAATCTGGGAGAAAGGATTTTCAAGCATCTAGAAAATTCTAAGAATAGAGGGATCAGAGGCCATTTGATTCTCCCATCCACTATATTTGCTGTCCTTCAGATGCAGGGTATTGAGGTCAAAGCCAATGATGTCTATCATTCCAACTTCAAATCCACCACAGTCACCAAACAACTGCTGGAAACACATGACAGGATCTGTGATCTTCCTTGGGTAGATCCTGATATTTCTGTGAACATGGATGTGGAGGAGAATATGCCTCTCTCTACTGGCAAAGCTGATGCACCAGAAAGCTCTGTAGTTGCTGCTCAACGTTCCAATGTTGACTTACATGTTGGTACAACATTGACTCCTAACATTGAAACTCTGTCTGCAGGTATTTTAACTGAACAGGACAAGCTGATTCTGGAGCAAATCAAAGGGCTTGATGAGCAGATCTCAAACAATCTGATGTTTAGAAGTACTCTAGTTTCTTTTCTTTCCTCACAAAAAGAGGGATAATAGATAACTTGAGTTCATTCTTCTTGATTCTGTATTGAACAATTATAATTTTTGTGGGTCTGTAATATTTTAAATTCTCTTGAATATTTCTTAAGCTGTCTGGTTAAGGGGGAGAATAGATCTTTAGCAGTTCTTAGTTAAGTTTCTATTAATCTCTTGTTTTGTTTTGTGATGAAAGACTAAGATTAAGGGGGAGATTGAAAGTGCAGTATGCACTTATATTTTGATAATCTTGTCTTTCAATAATCAGTTCCAAGTTTGTGTTTGTTGTTGTTTGTGAAGCTGCAGGATTACCAATGTTGTGACAGGATAGAATTCAATGTTGGCATAACATTGAAGATATAGCATTGCAGTAGACATCGAAGACAAAGCACATTGGACAGGAAACTTGGACTGGAAGTATTGACAAATCGAACAAGAAATGATTTAAGGAAGAAAATTGTGGTGAAAGCAAGAAGGAATATATTTTATGAAGAATCGAAATATGGAAATTTCCTTCTATGCGCATATTGAAGAAAACAAGTAAAAGGAAAATTGCCTTTGCTGAGATCCTATTGCCTTTCGATATAGATGGAAGAGGTCGATATCTCAAGTATATATATGCAAGGATTCAGCAAAGCAAGGTTGAGCTTTTTGAAAAGATCATTGAAGATTGAAAAAGTTTCGGCTTCTTGTTTTCTGCTAGCTTTAGAGTTTGTCTAAGAGTATTCATTGTTGGAATAACTCTTTCAAACATCGACCTAGAATAGCTTTTACTGTTGGTTCTTCTAGGGCTAGTTTTGGTTGTTTAATCAATCGTTTGTGATTGTATTAAACCTAGTTGATTAGATCTACTTTTCCTGTCAGTAGATATTTTGCCTAAGGCGTTGCCAATATATATTTCTATATATTGGCTTGGTAATAGAAGTTTTAATATTATTCATCCGCTGCTATCTGTTTACTGTAGACATTGTTGAACAACATTGTTGGCAACATTGTCTGTTGATCTAGTTCCAAGTACCAATTCGGGATCATAAGTTCTAACAATATATAAATGAGGTACCCTTACAAATATCCTATCTCTCGATTCCTGCAACACTTGGTTCCCAACCAAATGTTTCCCCCTGAGTTGTTCCCCAGCTATCTGAGTCAAGTACTTCCTCTACTCAGAAACCTTTGAGATATTCCTTAGTTTCTAAAACTAAGTACTTCTTGTGCTCAGTAACCTTGGAGTTGTTCCTTTGTTTCCCAAACTAAGTACTTCCTGTACTCCACGCCTGTTGGTGTGTGGTTAAGGTAGTTTGTCAGGTGAGCTTCTTTATGACTTACACAGTTATTTCAGAAAGCTCTATAGAATCAAGATTACTTCACACACTTCACAATGTATGGTAACTTGTTCTTTACTGACCCAAGTCTATATTAAATGTTCTAGAGAATGAATCTCATATACTTGATCTTTTGATTCAACTCCTTTACAGATAGCAATGCTTGTTAAGGATCAGTACACTTAGAACTTGTATACAACTTAGTTATAGAGCTTTAGTCGCAACTGAAAGCTAGAAGGTAAGTAGTAAGAAAGCTTGTATGCTTGAGAGATCACTTGAAGATATTCAGTAAGTTGAAAAGTTCGTGTGTAGTTTCAGTGTAATTTCAAGGTGTGTTTTCAAGAATTCTAAGTGGTGATATTTATAGTTGAATTTGAAGCCGTTTGAATAGTATCCGTTAGGCTTAATTCAAATTCAAACTATTAATATATGTATATAGTACTGCAGAGTTCTTTGTCTTCTTTTTCAGAGACTTCTGCTTTTGTGCAGACATTTACTCTCCGAGCAATAAATGCATTGTACTATATTTGCCCTGTTGTCTCAAAGGATACCTGATGCTTTATGAGACTTGACAGATTCCTTACTCGGTAACTTGTGTGCTCAGATATCCTTTGAGTAATTTGTTTAATCAAAACACTTGTTGCCTCAAGGTTTCGGGACATAGGTATCTGAGGAGACTTTTCTCCTTAGTCTTCAGCAATCTTGAGCAAACTTCAGCCTTCTGGAAATGAGTTCATTTGTTTGGATGCTTCCTTCTTGGTCTTCTTCAAATAAATAAAAACTACATTCAGAGACCTAACGTACTATACAAGATTTGCTAAACTAACATACTTAGTGATTTTCCTCTTTAACAATGTTCAAGTGAACCAAGAGTACTAAGCACCTTTCTGAGCTAAGATAAGTCATTAGGTTGTTGATCAAAATCTAAATAGATATTCATAACAAATTTACCCCGTTTTTATCAGTAAACTTTGACTATCTTTAAAGTCCTATTACAAGCTGGAAGAGAACCACCACTTAATCATTTCTTATGATCTTCAAATGATTTTAATTAAGTGCAGAAAGTAAACATCAACCAAATCATAAGGTGTGATCTTTGCTGACAAGTTATCTTTTATAAAATATATCTGAGTGTAGGTTCATCAGATATTAGAACAATTACAGATCATAGATAACTTTTACAAGATTTAATCAGAAAAGTACAATTAGTAAAATCACAAAAACTACTTAATGAAATAGAACAACAGGAGTAACCAAACTCCAAGTGAGCAGTCTAAATGACAAGTCTTCAACTCTTCAAAAACACTTCAGGTTCTCAGCAACCTCAAGTCTTCAGCAACCTCTATGATTCAATTGGCAAATTCCCTAACTCCAAGCCTGTTGATGTCAACAGCATAATCATAAAGCAGTGTTCTGACTAACATCTCTGTGTCTCTGGCAAATTCACAGACTTCTATGTAGGTCTTGGTGGGATTCTTTCTTGCAAAGTGCTTGACCCACAGATATCTTCCCCATACCCAGGCATGCTCAATTCTGAGATCAGAGAGTTTGAAATACTCATAAATGATCTTCAGATATTCAATGTCATCCAGATATTGTTCCTTAGTCATGTAGAATGACTCATAAGGTTCAACACCCAGTCTTGGCCTTGTGCCTGTTCCAGTCATCTTGGGAATTCTGTGCAGATCATCTGGTTTCCCATAAGGACATTCAAAGGAGAGGTCCTTTTCCATGGCTTCAGTTCTTTTGGAGACTTCAAAATCCAGCCATGCTTTTGATTTATCAGTACTGGCTTGTCTTTTCTCCATGCCATAAGTTGTTCACATATAGGAACTGGGAATTTTTCATTTACTAGTAGGTGCTTTAGTTCCAGAATCCAATGACCATTTTTCTGGTGAATGCATCTGTAGGAGGTTTGACTGTTGTCAGTATTGACATATTCAATCAGGGCATCAGCAGGTTTTTTAGGTGCAACCCTGCCAAATTGAGTGTCTCTTCTCCTCTTTCTTCTTGTTTTGGCATTCTCTCTTAGAGGTTTGCTTGAAGAACCACCCTGGATAGACTTGGTATTTCCAGAGGGTGTTTTTGCTGCTATTGGCTTTGCAGCAATAGGCTCAGATGGTATCAGTACATTTACCCTTCTCATGTGAAGGGGATTCTCATCATGATCAGATTCATCCTCATCATCATCAAAGTTGAAGTTCTAGAGGGGTGATTTGCAGCTATCTTCATTGCCTTTGATTTGACCTCCTTCTTCTTCTTCTTCTTCTTCTTCTTCTTCTTCTTCTTCTTCTTCTTCTTCTTCTTCTTCTTCTTCTTCTTCCTTCTTCTTCTTCTTCTTCTTCTTCTTCTTCTTCTTCTTCTTCTTCTTCAGAAGACTCTTTCACATTCCTTGGGGACTTGGTTCCCCTTGGAGGTTTCTGTGTTTTGGATCTTGTGATCTTACCAGTTTTAGAACTCTGGTATGCTGTTGTTGTTCTCTAAGGTTGACTAGAGGACGGCTCAGAGATCCTAAGAGGTATTTCTTTCCTCCTGTTTTCTCTTCCTTTTCCTTTATGAGATCCTTCCCCCTTAGTCATTGTTAGCTGACTCAAAATCACATAAACTTCTTGCAGTGATTCAAAGTTTCCTTGCAGATAGTTATAGGCAGCAATCAGCTTCTGCAGCTCAGGCTGTAGATCTTCATTTTTCTTGAGGATGCCAGTTTCCTCATTGGTGAGCTTTGCAAGTGGGCCATGCAATGCCTCTGCCTTGCCTGCAGCAAAGTTTGCTCATTGAGGGCTTTCTAAGCAATGTCAAAGTCATTATCCCTGACCATTCCAGGGTCTTTCTGAGCCAGGATCATGCTTGTTGTTCTTTGAGTGAACAATTCAACAAATTTCTTCAAGTTGGCTGGGACTGATTCAATGACTTCTTTGTTCTGCTCATTCAACTCATTTCTGAGTGCAGCAAGAACCTTGTACCTTTCCATATACTCAGCATCAGACAGAGTATTGGGTATCTTACTGAAGCTAATGGGAGCTATCAGTTTTCTTTTCAAATGAGAAACAACCATATGCTGATTTTTGTGGACTTGCAAGGTTCTATCTTCTTCATCTTGGGAATCACCATCCCAGAGATCTTCATCCTCTTAGACATCTTCATCTACCCTGTCTAGCCCAGCAACCATTTCTGCATGGGCTTCTTTCCTTTTAGTGAGGAGTAGGATGGTACATCTTTTGGTAATGCAGCCTCAGCATCATGCTTGTCTTCAGATACTTGCTCAGTATCTAATTCCTCAACGATTGCCTGAACAGAAAGCTGGAGTTCTTTCATCTCAGCATAAGCTTCCATTTCCTTGACAGTGGATCTTCAATCTTTTGGAGCTTTGCTTTAGATTCAGCTATCTTTTCTTCCAGTTGAAGATTTAGCTGTTGTTCTTCCTCCATCAATTGTTTTAGTTGAGCAACTCTGGCTTGTGCATCCAATATCTTCTGAGTGTTATCCTCAGAGTGCTCAACTACATGTTTAGTAGTGTATTTTTGTTGGGGAGAGGGATGGGTAGATTTCTGAGGAGATGGAGGAGGGGAATTCTGTGAAGTCCTCTCAGTGTGCTTTTCAGCAACTGAAGCATTGTTTCCTTGTGCAATCCCTCCTGTCCCTGGTGCTGGAGAAATCAGAGGTTTACCAGTGGAGATCGGAGGCATAAGGACGAGATTAGACTTCCTGGTGACGGATATGGAAGGAAGCGTGATTAGTTCCAAAACACTATGGACGACCATCCCTACATCACATGGAAGCTGTAGTCGACACGGGGAAGAAGACCTATTCATTGATCGTGGAAGGGCAGAAGAAGCGTTTCAATTCTAAAGGTGAACTACTAGAATAAGGAAAGAGGATTGAGAGAGGATATTTGGAAAGCGCAGATGATTTCCACCTTGGGGACGAAGTCGAGTTGGGATATCTGATGCCAGATCTGATAGAGGAGGATGAAAAAGACTGCGGCACAGAACAGTATGACAAGCTTGAGCAACTGTATGCTGTGTAAGCAATGGAGAAACAGGAGAGGGACGAACCACCAGCATTTGGATTGGAGGAGGTGCTACGGTCAAAACCGGAACTCAAACCGCTACCAGCAGACCGCAAGTACATTTTCTTATCCGAGGACGAGTTCTTTCCTGCCATTATATCTTCATCTTTGACTAAGGATCAAGAAGAGAAGTTAGTAGATGTTCTAAAGAAGTATAAGGAAGCAATATGATGGGATATAACCGACATCAAGGGGATCAGCCCCGTAAGGTGCATGCATACAATTACGTTGGAGGAAGGAGCTAAGCCAGTAAGGCAACTTCAGAGGAGACATAATCTAGTAGTGATGGAAGTGGTGAAGAAGGAGATCCACAAGCTTCTGAACAATGGGCTGATCTACCCTATTGAAAGTAGCAACTGGGTGAGTCCGATACACGTGGTTCCTAAGAAGTCAGGAATAACGGTGACGGACAACATCGCGACAAGGATCGCTACAGGATGGAGGATGTGCATCAACTACAGGAGACTGAATGTTGCTATAAGGAAGGACCACTTCCCCTACCATTTATAGACCAGATACTGGACAGTTTGACAGGGCACGAGTATTACTGTTTTTTAGACGGGCTATCTGGATTTTTCCGAATCCCCATTGGACCTGAAGACCAGGAGAAGACTACTTTTACCTGCCCCTTTGGAAAGTATGCTTACAAACGAATGCCGTTTGGATTATGCAACGCGCCGGCTACTTTCCATAGATGCATGATGTCTATTTTCAGCGACATGGTGGAGACGTATATAGAAGTGTTAAGGGATGACTTCTCAGTATTTGGACTCATTCGAAGACTGCCTTCAGAAGTTGTCACTGGTTCTGGAAAGATGCATCGAGTGCAATCTGACTCTGAGCTGGGAGAAGAGTACTTTTATGGTCAATGAAGGAATAGTGCTGGGACATATTATTTCGAAGGAAGGGATCAAGGTGGACCAAGCGAAGGTGGAAACGATATCAAAGCTACCGCCGCCAACTAACGTCAAGGAACTTCAATCCTTCTTGGGGCATATCAACTTTCACATGAGATTTATCAAGGACTTATCAGTGGAAGCTAAACCTCTCAACAATCTACTGAGGAAGGATGTGAAGTTTGATTTCGACGAAGATTGTATGAAAGCATGGAGCAGCCTGAAAGAGAAGCTGGTAACCTCTCCGATTATGACTGTACCCAACTGGGAGATCCCATTTGAGATAATGTGTGACACATCGGACTTTGCTATTGGAGCTGTATTGGGACAGATGGTGGAAAAGCAATTCAGAGCAATCAACTACGCCAGCACATCTATGAATGACGCATAGAAGAACTACTACACCACGGAGAAGGAATTCTTGGCAGTCGTATTCGCCCTAGAGAAGTTCTGGAGTTACATTGTGGTATATTAGTTTATCATCCATAGTGATCATGCCGCACTGAGACATCTAATAGCAAAGACGGACGCAAAGCCACGACTCATCCGATGGGTACTTCTGCTGCAGCAGTATGACTACAAGATAGTAGACATGCCAGGGAAAGAGAACAGTATAGCAGATCACCTCTCCAGAATTACCGCGCCTAATGAAGGAGAAGAAATTGAAGATGATTTTCCTGGGGAGCAGGTTTTCAGTGTTGAGAAGGATCCGTGGTATGCAGATATTGTGAATTTCCTCACAGGTGGAGTGCTGAAGAAGGATTGGATACTAACCAAAAAGATTGCTCTAATAACAAAGAGCAGAGGTTTCATCTGGGAACCGCCACATTTGTTCAAAGAAGGAGGGGATATGGTCTACAAATGATGCGTCCCGAAGCATGAGCAAGAGAGCATACTGAGACACTGTCATGAATTTGAGTGTGGAGGGCATTATGGGCCAAGGAAAACTGCCCACAAAGTCCTTCAGTCAGGATTCTACTGGGAGACGATCTACAAGGACGCAATAACCTTCTGCAAGAATTGTGACAGGTGCTAGAGAATAGGGAACATGACCAAAAGGGACGAGATACCTATGACTACCAATCTGGTGGCAGAGATCTTCAACCTCTGGGGTATAGACTTCATGGGACCTTTCCCAAAATAAGATGGGAATGAGTACATACTAGTTGCAGTCGACTACGTCTCGAAGTGGGTGGAGGCACAAGCCACAAGGAAAAATGACGCACTGGTGGTGATGAAGTTCATCAAGGAGAACATATTTGCCAGATATGGAACGCCGAAGACGATCATCAGCGATGAAGGTACGCATTTTTGCAACAAGCTATTCGCGGACTGTATGCGTAAGTTTCACATTAGGCACAGGATAGCAACTCCATATCATCCTCAAACGTCTGGACAAGTGGAGGTGAGCAACAGACAGATCAAGGCTATATTGGAGAGTGGTTAAGCCGAGTAGGAAGGATTCTCATGCCTTGCCGAGTGCTCTATGGGAATACCGAACAACATATAAAATGGTGCTATGAGCAAGCCCATACAGGAATGTATACGAGAATACATGACACCTACCTTTTGAAGTGGAGCACATGGCATGGTGGGCCATCAAGACTCTAAACTGCGATCTGGATGCGAGCGGGAAGAAGAGATTGTTGTATCTCAACGAGCTGACTGAAATCCGGAATCAGGCCTATGCCAACTCGAAGACTAAGGCTTACCATGACAAGCACATCAAGAACAAGTAGATCAAGGAATGCCAGGAAGTGTTGCTTTATGATTCTCGTCTGAAGTGGTTCCCATGTAAGTTAGGAAGCTGGGCCTCTGACTGACGGGCTAACATAATAGCCCAAGAGAAAAATAGCAAGGTGACCGCAGTCACCCTCTCTGCGGTCTCCTAGGGACCGCCATCTTCGACTTCTTCTACTTCTGTCTGTAAATCTTCGTTCTTCAATTTCGGGCTTCGTAACTCCGTTTCTTCGAAAAGTGGTCTTCTACAAAGTTGTTTCGCCTTTAATTATCTTTGCACTGGTTGGTCGTATGACATGTTTTGACTCCTCAAACTCCGTGCAATGGTTGATACGGCGTATTTGCTCCCTTCTCTTGATTTGGCACAATTATGCCGTTTTGGTGCCTGAAATCGTGCAAATTCTCAAAATCGTGATAATGACCTACATAAAACACGCAAAGTTGGTGAATGACCAGAAAACAACATAAATATTGCATCTAGGGCTAAAAATGAGAGTTTAAAAGTATATCGCACATATCATCATCACATAACACACCCAAAACCAGTTTCTTGCTCATCCTTGAGCATGGCAAAAACGATAATTTAGAAGTGACCATGAAATGAGCAGCAAGAATAAACCACCAGATAGACAAGTAGGCAATTTCAAAGATCCAAACTCTACCAACTCGCATAGCTTCAACTCCAACTTCAAGACTCCACAACAAACAAATAACAAGTAAGCAGTACTCACTACAGCCAACGGTTACAAGTGTAACCCAGTGTCCTTATAGGTGTGCTTCAAAATCATTACCTCATGGTAATGTTATGCAACTGCTCCCAAAAGACAAGGCACAAATCATAATAGTACTCAGGTTGGCTTGGTAAGTAAATCAGGTAGGATAATATAGAGAAGGGAGAGGCCAAGTATCAATAATAGATGACAAGGTAGAGTAAAAGGGTATTTCAGGGGGACTTATCCATTCGGACACCGAGCTCCTTCTTTCGACTTCGTCTTCTAGTAGCGATAAATCTTCAGCTTCTCTTCTATCATCGTAGCTACTCCACCGGTTGCTTCACACATAGACTACTTGCTCCTTTTTTCTTTTATCTCTTTTTTTTTTCATTTTTGGCATACTATTTTTTGCAGTCGTTTTACTGACTCGTATGCTTTTGGTTGGTCATCATTGGGCTTTTTTAGTCTCTCCATTTGTTGGTAGTGTATGTTTTACCGAATTTCGCACTTTTGTGCGTGCTGGTTTTGTATACATGCCATCAACGCTCACGGACATGTAGCTTTTTAGGGCCACGCCAGTATGTGGGTAGTATTTGTAACATGTCCAACACGAAAACGGTGATCACAAGGACCATAGATCCACTTTGAGACTTTTGTTTCTTTGCTTTCTTTCATACTTTCTTTTTTCTATTTTTCTAGAGCAAGAGATAGTGGTTTTAGCACCGGTAATAAACAGTAGGGCCAACAAAGTTACCTTTCGATGATGATCTTCTTCCACTTCTCCCCCAAACCAATTTATCGAACTGGGGTCAGGGTTTTCTTCTCTTCTTTCCCCCAAACCAGTTCTCGATCATGATCAAAACATGATTATCCTCCAATCTTTGGAACTCGTTGCTTCATTCCTTCGTTCAAGCTCGGCGGTAGGTTGGTGTCACCGCTTAAGTAAAGCAAGGGTAGGATATATGGTGGAGTTTCAAAGGCTCAAAAAGGCTTTCAGCGGGGTTAGTGAAAAGCATATAAAAGGAATTCATAATGGTGAGTACCACTAATCATATTTATGTTGTTAACAAATAATGACTCAAGGGCAACAGTGTTCACACGGGCGCACACATGACTTTAATTAGAGTAGTAAGCAGACTCACTCATCAAAGTAGCATGGGTCGCATTTGGTCAGAGCATATATTCAGCAAGTAGCAGAGCAAGAAAACAATTCCACCGCTCCTCATCCTAGTTATTGCTCATACCCGGTACTCTCCCACAGATCAAAACATTTTTCAGCAAGTAGAAAACCTTAGACGTAGCAAATAGGACTAAACATAAACTTAAAATGCAAATTACTAACTGCGAGTATTTAAAGTTATTATAGACCGAATAGTTAAGAAGGTAGCAAACAAATCAAATTCCTCCCCCAAAGCTAGCTAAGAGCAGGTAGAAAACTAGGAAAGTAAAAAAGAAAGAGAAAAGATACTCCCCTCTCGGTGATGCTTCTCCAGTCCAGATGGCGCTTCAAGACGATGATCCTCCAGGAGGCGGTGGAGGATAAAATCGCTGATAGCCTTGGTAGTACAGCGTCGGATTGACGTCGGGCGGTGGATAGAGCTACGGCTGTGGGTAATAAGGTGGATACTCATGATGACCATACCCGTCAATGTTCTCCTCCCGGAAGGAGATCTGCTCAAAACGGTGTAGGTAGGTGACATGGTCGTTCCACTCCGCCCTTCAGCCCATTCCGTTCATCTCATCTCGACTTTCTGCACTCCCTTGACTCTCCATCTGGTAGTTGTTCACAAATTCATTGAATGAATTCATGTCAAAAGCTCCTCACAGCTGATCCGCTGCTCCTCTTCTTCTGAGTTCGGCCTTGGCGGCCTTTTCCTAGATCTCAAGGAGGTGGATAGTGCAGTCCTGATCAAAAGGTTTTGTGCCCCGAGCGAATTCCGACTCACTAGTAGGAACTCCATTCTTATGGCATATAGCGGTAATGAGACCGGGGAATGGCAGGTTCCTTCTTGTGTTGTTCTTCACCATTTGCATCTCTTTCACCATGATTCTTCCAACATCAATGTAGTGACCCTCCGTAATTGCGTAGACAAGAGTAGCTACGTCGCCCTTGAGTCCTTCGTGATGTAGGATTAGCTTCAAGTTGGTCTCCACAAAGTGCATCCAGAATCTTGCTCTTCCGTCGAGTGTAGCCCTTGGGATGCAAATTTCCACTGCGTCTTCTTTAAATCTCTCTCCAAGTAGAACCCGTGGGATGTCTTCTAGGATTTCTCCGTACTCCATTTCGTCATATGCTGGTTCCTTGTAGGCGCCATGGATGTGCTCCTCTGGAATCTCGAAGAATTCATTGATAGCTCCTGGCCCAAACATGTCCTCTACTCCTCGAACCATGACGGGGCGGTCTAAAAGTGCATCCTCCGGCTTCTTAACCTTCAGTTGGAAGTGCTCAACATAAAACTCCCGGACTATCTCGATGTCGTATCCTAGGAGAATGGTGGTGAATGTTCCCCAAGCATAGAGGCTCAAAACGTCATGAATCCAATTAAGGGCCGGGTTCATCCTCCATTCGATCACTATTTTCCTCTCGGGAACCACCCCCTCGGTCATTATTAACCAAGAGCCAACTTCGAGCCTTGCTAGAGAGATTCCCCGATGCCACCTTCTTTCCTTTCTTTTCTCTCTTCGTGCTTGGTTCGCCCACGTCCTTTCCTCCTTGGGTTCTTCCAATTGTACCTAGGCCAAAAAAGTGTGTTAGATAGCATGTTTGGAGTTAAATGAATCCTATGGCTTACATGCAAATCCAATGGGGTTTCTTCTCCCCCAAACGTAATGTGTGGCTCAAGGTGCATGCAAAATTACAACTTGTAATAAGATCAATAGCCATATAAAAATAATGCAAGAACTAAGCATGTAACTCAAGTTGTCAAGTTGTGTCAAGCATCAAGTTGAAAGGCAAATTGTAATGTAATCTCCATCCTATGAGCTTATGACAATGCAGACATGTTTTCTAAGCATACTTCAACAAGTTACTACCATGTAAGCAAGTAATCAAGGGAGAAAGGGGCCAACAAAGGAGTTTGTTCTCTTGAGACATTTTATCGAACACTTGGTAGGCAAGAACAAAAACCTGCAAATTCTCAAACGATTTGTCAAATCTCCAACAAGTAAGTAGTAAAGTAGTGAATACTAGAAGTCAGCATGTATCCACATATCTCAAACATCAACAAATAATTCAATTGGAGCACATAATTGCTAAACACCAAAGAAGTAAGAAGAGAGTGTAAGCAAAGAGATGAATGATAAACATATTGAAATGAAGATGTAATGAAGATGGTAATGAGTAGAAATCACTTACTTGATGTTGATGATGAATAGGCAAGCTAATAATGCAATGGTATGATAAAATTGAAGAGCAAGTGAAGAAATTTAGGCGAGAAATGAAATGAGGAGGGGGAAAAATGTTTTTTGGAGTTTAAAAGAGGGGAAAGGTGAGTTGGAACAGCTCACTGCGGCCGCTAGGGGACCGCAGTGAGGCTGGGCAGCCTCCTCATCCCTTGCGACGTTTCGCGCTTTTTCGATTCTTTTCGGTTTTTTGATTTTTCAAAAGGCAAACATAACAAATAAAAAATTTTGAAAAAGATTTTTAAAAAGTTTTTCGGAAAATAAACTTGGCACGGAAAACGAGAAAAAGACGAAAATAAAAATGCAAAAGTAAATGTGTAAAAGTAAGCGTAACCTTGTATTGCGTCCCAAGAAGCGATTGTTTTAGGTCTTATACCTCGACCCCTGGTTGTTGATGACTCAGTTGCCGGGGTAGGACCCCTGTTCTCCATCGGTGCCGTTAG
Organism: Plantago major; assembly: GCA_026545765.1. Classification (NCBI taxonomy): domain Eukaryota; kingdom Viridiplantae; phylum Streptophyta; class Magnoliopsida; order Lamiales; family Plantaginaceae; genus Plantago; species Plantago major. The sequence goes on from CM048841.1 coordinate 45,140,952, forward strand.
TCAACCAATCTTCCATGAAGCTCGGGCCGGTGTTCCAATCTTTGACTCCCATGTTGAATTGGTCGCCTTCCCTTGTAAACACGAACTTGTAGAGGGTACTTCATTCATTCTTGAGGCGGTTTCTAAAACCCTTGTCATCCTTGTAGTTCTCGTAGAACAGCCCCTCGTTTCCCAGTTTCCATCTTCCGGTCATCCACTTGTCCAGACATATCTTATAGGGTTCGTTCTCTTCGTTCCTCGGATCCAGAAACTGGAAGTAAATCTCATGCGAATAGAAATAGTTCTTATCTATTTCCTTCATCTTCGTTAGTGCATCTTGAAATTCTCCAGGTGGTTGGTCCTTCTTTCTCCTTGGTGATGTTTCAGCTACAAGCTTCCCCTTCTTGAAGTGTGACCTTCCAACGGATAGCTCCACGTCACCCTGCAAACCATTAATAAACATAGAAACTTTTCTGCCAGTTATATCAATAATGGTGGTAGTCATTATCATAAAGGGCCTTCCTAGATATAAGTTTCTATTATTGTTATTCTCGTAGTCGACTACCAGTAGATCCACCGGGATTATGAGAGTACCTATTTTAATGAGCACGTTTCTAACCATCCCATAGTTCTTAGCTATTCTCATGCCGACGTCGTAGGACATGCCACAAGTGTTGGTCTTCCCTTTCAACCTGAGTCTCTTGTACTTCTCTAAGGGGATAACATTAACATTGGATTCCAGGTCTAAGGTTCCTACTACCATTCTGACCCCTATGTTAACAGGAATTTGAAATGCTAAGGTATCGATTTCCCTCCTGGGAATATTTGTCCTGAAGTTAGGGTTTTCTTTTCTCTTAGTTCTCCTGAAATTCTCTATTTGGTTCTTTTCCCCGTAGAGGTACTTACATAATCTCACGGAGTCACCTTCTATATGCAATTCATTAGATAAGGTAAAGTTAAAGTGAGAGTTAGAGAGCTTATCGAAGAGTTTTTCGGAAGTCCGTCTGTCTTCAACATTCATCCGCTTAATAGCTTCCTCCTCTTCTTCGCTTTCTTCGTCTTCTTCTTCCTTCTCGTCAAGTTACTCTAGAAGTATCATCAGCCTTTTCGTTATGTTTACCAAGCTTCCTTCCACTTCTTCCACCTTCTCGTTGATCCTGCAGAGTACTTTGTCCGCCCCCTTGTCGTCCTTTTCTTTCTGTTTCTCCATAAACTCCCTTACTGTCTTCAGCTCCTTGATGATGAAGTGGCTCTTCCCTTCCCAAAGGGGTGCCTCCTGCTGAGCTGGTGCGGTTACCCTTATCCGTGTTTTGGGGGTGAGAGGTCGACTCCGGTGTTGCGTAACTTCTTGCCAGGTTCGGGTTGACGGAGGGGTTTGGCTTGATGTTGATTCATAATCTTGGATGTAGTTTGGCTCCTCCGACCGTTCCTGGTGTCCATTTTCTCCTTCGGACTCTCTCTTAGATAGTTCGTCTTCTATGTCGTCCAGTCTCTTCATGTTCATTCTCCATGGAACCTCCTCGACCGCATGATATTCCTTAGATCAGGCACTCCTTCCTCGCCCCTTCTGCATCGAGTTTTCACTGAGGTTCTCACATACTTCCCAAATCCTTCTTGGGGGTACATCCAGTAGATTTCCTTAACATGCTCCGTCAATAAGTGTCTGGCTGATAGAGTCAATTCCCTTATAGAAGTTGTTGACCTTGTCGAACAGCGCGTAGGAGTGCATCATGAACTTGTCAAGTAGATCCTTGTATATCTCCCTTGCTTCGTAGAATGTTTCTCCATCTAGTTGGTTGAAATTCTGGATTTGGCGCTTCAGGTCGGACGTCTTCTTCAGTGGGAAGTATCTAAACATAAACGTGTTGTAGACTTCGTCCCATGTGGTCAAACTACCCAACTGTAGTGAGATGAGCCAGTTCTTTGCCTTGTCCTTGAGGTAGATAGGGAAGACTCTCCTTCTGAGTTGACATTCTGTAAGCCCGTTTAATGGTATTCCTCCAACCACTGCGTAGAATTCTATCATAAAGTGCATCGGGTCTTTAGTTGGGTTCCCGTAGAACTGGGGTAGTTGGTTCAGATGAGTTCCCTTCAGATCATATTCTCTCGCGATCCTCTCTAGATAGATGCTTGAGGTATGCAATGTAAGTCTCGGTATAACATAGTCGCGCATGGGTCTGTCGTCTTCGCCACCAATTCTTCCCTTGTGTAGTTATCCCTTCTTCGGTTCTCATCTAACCTCAATCTCTCCTCGGCTATCCTTAGCCTTTCTCGTTCCAGCTTTCCCTCTCAGCTTGGATTTCCAGTCGAACCCTAAGTAGTTGTTCTAGTTCAGAAGTTGCGACATTCCCGGATGGATTGTCGTTGCTATTTCCTTCTCCACTCATGTTGCTAGATGCTTCCATGCTTTTCCTGATTAGTAAGAACACTTACAGACAAGATTTTGCAGATACTAATGTATAATACTAGAAAGAAAATAAACAAAAATCTGAAATTACTTATTTTTGGGTTTTTAAATAAGACAATAAACTAATACGGGTAAGAAAATATTTTTTGGATTTTTTTAATAAGGAAGTAAACTAATGCAGGAAAGAAAATATTTTTTGGATTTTTTTTTTTGTATAAGGGAGTAAACTAATATGGGAAAGAAATAAACAGGAATCTAAGAGTAAATATTTTTTTGGATTTTCTTGATGAAGAAGTAAACTAATGCGGAAAGAAAATATTTTTTTGGATTTTTTACTGTGCAGTTAGATTCTCACAAATTTTCTGATTTTTTTGGGTTTATGCTATACGAATTAAAAAGGCAGTATGTAAATTAAAAAAGGTGAAAGAAAGATTTCAACACATCTCGATCGGTCGAAACATGCTTGAGCGGTCAAGTGTCCCCGGCAGCGGTGCCAAATTTTTTTGTGAACTCAGGAATTTCGTTTTCCGTTGTAGAACATGTAATTTTCAAAAACAATCAAGATTAAATTTATAAGTCGGAAGTCCTCAAATCCACAGTTTATAGCAGAAAGTTGACTCGGGATGTCGTTCTGCACGAACACTTAGCATAGGAACAAGCAAAAAACGATTGAAATTGAATGCAGAAAAGTAAACGGTTTTAATCTCAGGCAGAATAATCAGTTTGTAGTAAACCCTAAATTGCTTTGTTGTAAATCAGTAATAGACAGGCGTAAAGGTTCACCAACCTCCCTCTACTATGCTACTCCCAACTTCCTAGTTAAAATCCTACGCAGTTACCTCTAACAACGTGACATACTATGGTGCTAAGGCGTAGTTGGCACGAGTACCCCCACTCAGTTCAATGAAATAATTGTGTCACTTAGAAGAAACATCACACCAGGAAGGATGTATAGAGTTGTATAACTACGATTTATGTCAAATAAATATTCCATTAACATATCCCGGTATGTAAAGAAGTACCAAAAGCAGGGTTGCGGCAGATTGCCTTCACAAAAGGAAACTAGCTACTCATAGTAATTCTAGAACAGTAATTGAAATCTAAGAAGAAAGGAAGGAAAATCTTAGTCTCTCATGATCTTGATGTCTCCGTGCTGATGCTCCTGGTGCTTCCTCCTTCTGGGTGCCTGACGGCCAGCTAGTTGGGGTTTCACTTCCACGAGGACTGTTTCTCCCTCTAGGAGAGCAGCATTGGGGTTTCACTTCCTTGAGGAATGTTTTTCTCTCTAGGAGAGCTTCTTTGTGAGCTGTGTGAAATTTGAGACCTGGGAGGTCTTATTTATAGGTGAAATTTCGACCTCCAAACCGCCATTCTTCAATAAGGAAGGTTTAGGAAGGCGGGCCTCAGACTGACGGATTAACAGAACAGCCCAGGAGAAAAATAGCAAGGTGACTACAGCCGCTAGTGGACCGCAGTCACCCTCTCTGCGGTCTCCTAGGGACCGATATCATCGACTTCTTCTACTTCTGTCTGTAAATCTTCGTTCTTCAATTTCGGGCTTCGTAACTTCGTTTCTTAGAAAAGTGATCTTCTACAATGTTCTTCTGCCTTCAATTATCTTCGCATCAGTTGGTCGTATGACATGTTTTGACTCCTCGAACTCCGTTCAATGGTTGATCCGGCGTATTTGCTCCCTTCTCTCGATTTGGCACAATTATGCCGTTTTGGTGTCTGAAATCGTGTAAATCCTCGATCATGACCTACATAAAACACGCAAAGTTGGTAAATGACCATAAAACAACATAAATATTTCATCTAGGGCAAAAAACGAGGGTCTAAGAGTATGATGTATCGCACATTTCATCGTCACATCATTAGCTTATAACAAGCTAAAGACAGGTGACAAGAAAGATAGGAGAAATTTCAAGAGAGGTCAGAGAGCTATGCTCACTGAGGAGAGGAAGAAGATTCAAATCCAACTGGATGCTCTTGATCTTGGCTTTGAGTCTGAGGATGAGGACTCGGATGATTCTAAACTTCCATCACCAGAGTTATGTGGCATCACTTATGAATTGGTTGACTTCGGTCAAAAGAAGAAAGAAATATGCGGGGATGGAAAGGAGGTCTATCCAGATTGTTCCAACATCGAGCAATGCCTAATGGCTGATAACGTAACCACCATTTCTCGATTTACAGATGATGAGAGTGATGAGTAAGGAATCAAAGATCTAGAACACCTCTGAAAAGAGCATGATCTTTGTGAAAGAGAATTGGTTGTCCAAGCTAGAACCAAAATTCTCAAGGAAGAAAAGAAATTGAAAGAACGTAAGTACCTGGACTTGTACTAAACTGCAATCACACAACAGTATATATCAATGTTGATATAAATGTTAATGTAACAGTTACTCTAACTGAAAAACAATACACATTTATCAAAACAATATTCAAGTTTCCACATATTGAAACCTTGAACTGCAAAACTAAACTAAGTAGAATAGTGCTACCTATTCTATAGCTGCAGATCTAGTTAAACCTAGATGTTGATGAAACACTCTCTATCAAACTACAACTGCAAAGTCTAGTAAACACAAAGTCACTTCGATAATGTCTTGCAGATGATCACACTTCACTTGTTACTTTGAAGCCGTCCTTGACCTTATATATATAGCATCGTTCTTCTACCAAGGACATATCTTCCAGATATTACTTTTCATGCTTATCAAATCTTCAATCGTTTAGTCCAAGATATTTTCTTTAGAAAATCCAATCTTTGATCTTTTTCCATAAATACACCAAGCTAAGTAGGACTCCTTTGTTTATTCCAAATGTCCGAAATCTTTAACCTATTAACACAAGAAACTACAACTGTCGAATTAGGTTAAAGATTAGTGAAGACGGCAATATTACAAGAATACCCTACAATAAACAAAAGGAGTTATTAAGTTAACAGTTGATGTAACACTGTACAAAAACAGTGAACTTTCAATCTCCCCCTTAGTGCCTAATTAGACACACAAACATAATGATGAAAAAGATTAAAATAAATAACTCCCCCTTAACAGAAGACTCAAACAGACAAAATATATCTTAGTACAGGCCAAGAGAAAAACATAACACATCAATCTTCTTGGTTTTCGTCCTTTTGATCTTTTGTGCCTTCTTCTTCATCAATAGCTTCTTCTCCAGCTTCAGCTTCACCAACTTCAGCAATTTCTCCCCCTTGTTGTGATGAAAGAAAATCAACCAGAGTTTTACGCTGATCAAACGTACCCTGAATCATGACATCCAAAGCCTGAATCTGATCCACCACTGTTTGCTCAATCTGATTGAGTGGACGGGGAAGATGTGGAAAAAGCACTATTGAAGTGATAGCTGGAGCAACTCCTATAGGTGGGGCTGAAATAGGTGGAGCCTATGCCTGCCAAGGAAGATCTTGAACCCTATCTGTGGTAAGAACCTGATGCGTAACCTTGATCCCATTAAACTTCTTCGCTGCAACGTCATTAGCTTCCTTAGTAAAGCCTTCATCAATGAGTTAACCATACAACATTGAAGTATACATAAGGTTGCCAACTTCACCTGTGCTTGGGAAATTACCCTAATGGTAAAAGATTCTTTGTCCTAAATTGACATTTAGACCAAGTTTGAGCTTATATAACAATACAACAACACTGGAAGACACATGATTGTTGTTGGTAGTTTGAAGCCAGTTATGAATGCAAACTCTAAACAAAACAGCCATCATAGCTGTAAGAAATTTGAACGCCACAAGACTCCTATGGTACCAATTAACACTTGAGCAACCACATCCATGCTCACCTCCAGATCTGTTTCTTCAACATTGGGTGTTCCCAAAAAATCATTTAGTTTTTCCAGAGAAAACTCATAGATATAGCCACGCAGAAAAGATTTACCAAACTTGGGTGCACCAGAAACAGCAAAGTGAGGCGACAAATTGCAATAGAATTCCCGAATTACAGTGGGGACAAAAGGATCCATCCCTTCCACCATTGCAATCAAACCTCTTTGACCCAAAAACTCATACAAATTGTACTGTTTAAAACTAGTCTCAAAAATAAACTTTTCCACCAAAAATAGGTCGGTGACTAAAAGAGGGCCAAGATTCGGCAATTTTCAGAGTAAAGAAAGTATCATCATACGCTGCATCATCATCAAAAGTAGAAAGAGGAGAGTTTGGTACAGGTACCTCAGATAAATCATCAATAGCTTCAGCAGTTGGTGCAACTGTTGAATCAACAGACATAGCGTCATCTTGTTGCTAAGGTTGCTCATAGTCAGAATCTCTGGACTCCTCATCCTCTTCTTCTTCCTGCAACTCCTCAGGCACATCATTCTCTTCTTCTTCAGCCTGAGAACTTTCTTGCTCAAACCCCTGTTCTTCACTGGAGACCTCATCCTCAATTCTTTTCAAGAAGGCTTCTCTAGCCTTTTGTCTTTCAGCAGCTTGCCTTTTTAGTGATCTGGCTTTAAGATCCTCTAGAGATTCATCACACACATCCGTAAAATGACCATCCTGTTTCTGTTCTCCCCCTGAATTGGCAGTTAGAGTTGCATCCTCCATTGGAGTATCCCCAATTTTCTGAGAATTACTGTTTGACGGACCAGGTTCATCTTGAGTTGAATCAACCAAAGTTCAATTTTCTCCTTTTCAACTGAGATTTATCTTCCCCGATGGATTCTGTAGAGTTAACTTCAGTTTCCTTTGGATTAACGGTTTCCTTAGGATTGTCAGATGTTTCATGGGAATGGCTAGAGGAGGAGGAATACGGGACAATTAAGGGAACATGCTTGGAGGGGGAAGAGGCTTCTAGTATTTCAGCGGCTTGAGCAAGGCTTTCCATGGTGGAAGAATTTTTAGTGAGCAGTTTGGAAGAGGAGAGGGAATGTGTGGGAAGGGAAGATTCGAAAGAGGGATTTGTGGTAGGCAATGATGAGCAATTTTTGGTAAGTGGAGATTTTCAAAAAGATGGAAGATATCAAGAAAAAATCCGGTTCCCAAAGTTACAACAATTAGGTAATCATTGCACCTACTCGGTAGATGCCTATTCGGAACCGTTACAAGCAAGTTAAGGCAATTGGCTTGAGAAATGGCTGTTTAAAATTCGAGGTTAAATCAACAACTGCTGCAAATCTCCAGTACTATAAATAAAAGATTTTCTTCTTAAAAATAGACAAAGATGGAGACAAACAGTATAGAATCACAAACACACAAATGATTGAAAATCTTACTTCTGAAAAACTCTTAGTATCATGATTCAAGTGACAAACCAAAGTTCAAACAGCTATTGTTGAACTAATGGTGTCGTTAGCCTAAATACGGATGTACTTGACAAGCAAACAAGCAAATACCCACTCCCCCTCAGGAAAAACCACCATCTCACAAAAAGGACTGACTCAAAAGTTAAATAAGCAAAGACAATTAAGACATGTAGTATCTCACTTGAAGAGGTAATACTTGGCCTAGAATCACTGAACTTTTAACTGAACCAAAGCACATAGGGAGAGAAGAGAAGAGATAAGCACATGACTGCAGAATTTTTTAAAAACAAGAAGCAAGTGTTGGGGTCTGTTTAAGTTTCCAAAAAGGATTCAATTTAGTCTTAGAGAGTCAAAATTCCATAATGAGGTAAACCCAGAGATTGCCAACAAATAAAGTAAAAAAATATGCCTCCATTGGGCTCTTTTTCCATTTGGCCTGCATTAGGCTCTTTTCCATTGGGCTCTTTTTCCATCTTTTTTGCTTCCATGACACATAAAATTGCAGTAAGGCATAGGAGAGAAAGAAATGTGCTAACACCAGTATTAAGATTCAATGTCTTTCCAATTACCCTTCTTCAAGCAAGATGCATGACACTCTTGTAAAAAACAACTATCTAAAAAAAAAAAAACAGATAAGCATGAAAACACGTCACAAACAAAAATACACTGCTAGACTGTGATGTTAAGTCAACAGTGCAATTAACCTTTCTAATCAAGTAGTACACAAAATGAGAGATTCTTGTGGACCAAAAATTCTCACACCTTAGTGACTTACCAAGTTGTTTTTGGGAATCGGTATGATGGGTATCAACAACTTGTACCCTACTCAGGTAACTACTGGGATGAAGCCTTATACCTATGAGTTTGATAGGATTTCTGATGGTGTACTATGGTAATCACAAAGAATTAGGACATTGTCACTCATGCCATCTAAATCAGTTATCATGCAATTCACACACGGCAATTGAGTGACACAACTACAAGAGACCACACATTTAAGTTCAGCAATAGATATGTAAACATCAATTCGTTTTCTACTAAACTATGATACCAAGTTTCTTCCTAGGGAAAACTGACCATCACTTGTTCATTTATAAAACTCACCTGTCCAAATGTAAATACTATCTTCAGAGGAAGTAGTATTTCTTTCATTTAAAAAACATAAAACAGGACTTGTAGTGCCGGAGACATGATCAATAAAGATTTAACCTTACAGAAATGATGGATTATGATGTCAACAAGGTTAAGGGTTGAAGTAATAGTGTCATCAACACTTCTAGTGCTTAGATTTAACCTAAACCAGTTGTTCCTTTGTTACCTTGATCAATTACCTAACTGAGCTTGGAAGAACTCGAGTTCCATTGAGCAATGATTGATTCAGCCTTGTGCAATTTTGTCAGAAGTTTTTCAGCATCTGTTTCTTTCCTGGTAAGTGCAATCTCCAAGTAAACAATAGTCACTTTCAACTGATAATTCTCTCTTTCCAGTGGTTACACATATCTCTTCATCTATTTGAATTTCTCAATCAGCTCTTCATACATCTTTGTTAGTTCCTCCATCATCTGTTCTTGAGTAAGTTCCTCTTTGTGGGGGTATTCTGCATCAGACACAACAGAACCTAGAAAGCATCTCAGGTTAAAGTCAGTGACACAATTGGCACTTAATTCATCCACACAGTCAGAGTCATCATAATCTAGATAAACAGTTTGGTCTAGTGAGTTGTTGCTATCACTGTTGAACCAAAACTGATCATTTTCACTAATGATAGTGGACAAAGACATAACTTGACGAGTACCAGACCCAGAGGATTCATTAGCCTGTTCATCCTCATCCTCATCATCACTCATGCTCACAAAATACAATTTTCCAGCCTTCCTTAAGGTGTTAACACACTCATGTTTGTAATGACCCTACCCTTTGCATTCATAACATTGGATTTTTTCACGAACTTTAGGATCATTTTTTGCAAGATCAACAGATTTTGACATACGTTTCTCATAAGAGGAAGAAGCAAAAGGTTTAGGCTCTGTTCTTTGCAACTGAAATTCTTCAATCGAATCAATTGTAGTATAAAATATAACTTCATGATAATCGAATCGAATCGAATGGAATCTGAATCGAATCGAATCGAATGAGTTTTCAGTTGAAGAGAACAGAGCCTTATTTATATTAAACTTTTTGACAAGATTATTGTAATCCATTTGATAAGCAACAAGAGATAAATCCTCACTAAAACTCACATCATCTCCTACATTCTGGCTTCCTTTGGAAGTTGCGTTCTTACTACTCTTTTGTTCCCCTAAACTCATCTCATAGTTCTTGAGGTTGTTCATTAGAGCATTGAAGTCCATGGTAGCCAACTGCTTGGTATCTTATTCCACTTCTTCACATGTTGACCATTCGGTCTATTGTTGCATACATGACATCATATTGATGTACTTGATTCGAGTTCAGGTTCTGTTTATTTGATATTGTTCTCTTTCAGAGATGATAACGAGCAACGTGATTATGAGTTACATATCTTTATTTGAATTCGATTCGGGCCCAGGACTGTAAGTTAGTGGCTACCGGAAGGGATGGACTAACGGTTAAGGTCATCTCCTATAGATCCCTAATCCACAGACTCCGAATACAACCGGTGGTTGGTGTATTCCGTGATCTGGTATAGCATGAACCTCAACATGCTTGATCTTGTTAGTTTGCGAGATCGCGCCTCGATGGAGTAATAAGGTAGTCTATATATTTGGGAGTTTTATGGTTGGTATCTGGTTCATACTCGTATCATCATCTAGTTCCACATTGAAATCTAAGTTTCATATTACCTGCCATTCAATTCTTGTTATTTCTTTGATGCCATGTTACCTTTAAACCTTACTAAGTCATCAAAGACTTACTCCTTTCATTCTTCTTCCGTCCATATTTCCTGAGGTGCATCACTTTAGGAGAGTTTGTTGATTATTGGAGAAGCTATGATAAATCCGACTTGATGGAGATTAGTTTATTGATGTAAGTTGCCAAGATGGGCAAGCTATGATAAATCCGACTTGATGGAGATTAGTTTATTGATGTAAGTTGCCAAGATGGGCCCACATTGAGTTGTAAAGAATGCTGAAAATATCGGGTATAGTACATCGCTTTTCATCTCGTGGGGTTTAGTCCGTTCCTGCAACTTCTAACAGATAAGAGATGGCCTGGTTGGAAGGGTGTAAGCGGGTGCTCGTAGCCATGGAACAGGGTGCGCGGGGCGTCTCAATCTGGAACTTGCTGCTGTAGTTTTGGCATTAAAAATATGGAGACATTACTTATATGGTGCCACTTTTCAAATATTCACTGTTCACAAAAGTTTAAGATATCTCCTAAACCAAAAAGAATTGAACATGCGTCAAAGAAGATGGCTTGAACTTTTGAAGGATTACGAATGCACTATTGAGTACCACCTTGGAAAGGCAAATGTTGTTGCTGATGCTTTTAGCAGGAAATTGCACAGTACAGTTTCTTTTCTTTCTATGAATTCCCTACCATATTTACATGATTTGAGAAAGATGAATGCCTATTTGGATGTTAGAGAAGGGGGTATCATCTGCGCTTCAATTGGTATTAGACCAACGATGATTGAGCGAATTAAAAAGGCTCAGTATCGTGATCAAAAGTTAGTCAATGTTGTTGACAAGGTGAAACAAGGTAGCAATACAAATTTTGTTTTAAACGGTGATGGGCATCTAACTGTAAACAATCAACTTTATGTTCCCGATATTGATGGTCTGAGAAATGAAATAATGGAAGAACCGAAGAAGCTCACACTGCACCGTATGCAATGCACCCAGGTAGTACAAAAATGTATAAAAATCAGAAGTGTCATTACTGGTGGCGTCGAATGAAGAAAGATGTGGTTGAGTATGTGTCAAGATGCTTGAAATGTCAACAAATCAAAGTGGAACACCAGGCACCGGTAGGTAAATTGCATCCGTTACCGATTCCTGTATGGAAGTGCGAGAATATTACAATGGATTTTGTATATGGTCTACCTATCACACAAGGAAGAATAATGTTGTTTGGGTCATCGTTGATCAACTAACGAAGTCAGCTCATTTTATACCATTCAGATCGGGTTCAACTCTCGAGAACTTAGCAAAACGATATGTAAATGAGATCGTCAGACTACACGGTGTGCCGTTATCCATAGTATCAAACTGAGATCCTTGGTTTACATCGAGATTCTGGGGTAGCTTACAGAGAGCGATGAGCACTAAACTTCATTTTAGTACAGCTTTCCATCCTCAGACAGATGGGCAATCAGAGAGGACTATACAAACTTTAGAAGACATGTTGGGAGCATGTGCCCTAGAATTTAAAGGCTCATGGGATGATTATATTGCGTTGATGGAATTTTTGTATAATAATCAATACCATAGCAGCATCGGGGTGGCACCATATGAAGCATTGTATGGTAGGAAATACAGAAGTCCCATTTGTTGGGATGAAGAACGTACCCGATTGTTAGAAGACCCAGAACTTGTGCAAGATACGGTGGACAAGATAAAAATTATCAAGGATCGATTGAAAACTGCTCAAGATAGGCAAAAGAGTTATGTAGATTAGCATAGACGAGGCATAGAATATGAAGTGGGTGAAAAAGTGTTCTTACATCTCTCCTTAGCAAGGTATTCTCAGATTTGGCAAGAAAGGCAAGTTATCTCCTCGTTACATTGGACCATATGAAATTCTTGAAAAAGTCGGACCGTTAGCATACCGTCTGGCTCTACCACAAGAGTTGTCTCAGATTCACAATGTATTCCATGTTAGTATGATTCGTCGATATAGATCAGACCCATTTCACGTAATTCAGGATGAGCCGATTGAAGTTTCAGAGAGCCTGAGTTATGTGGAGGAACCAATTGAAATTGTAGATTATAAAGAAAGTGAACTTAGGAATCAAAAGATTCCAATGGTGTAAGTATTATGGAAAAATCACTCGAAGAGAGAAGCAACTTGGGAAACTGAACAGCATATGAGAAATCAGTATCCTGGCTTTTTCCTAAATTAGGTAACGAAGATTTCGGGGACGAAATTTTATTTTAGTGGGGGAGAGTTGTCACGCCCCTGACCTTTTTCACCTTATAAGCATGTTTAAATGTTTTTTTAGCAACTTTTAATATTTTGATATGTGTTATATACATGGCCTTATTTGTGAAAAAATTAAATTATATAATGCGACATGGTATATTTGTGCTATATCTTCATGTTAAAAATTGATATTATGTGATCATAATTGAATTTTAATTGTTATTGTTGTTTTATATAGTTTTGGGTCGGCTTGTAACTAGTTTTGATTATTTCACCATTTTGTATCCAAAGAAGGGCCTATGAAAGAACGGACACCGTAATATAAACCGTATGAATTTATAGTATTTGTTTAGTGGATCTTTGACCTTCGAGTCGTCTTTGTGAAAACTGAAATAAGCAGGCTTGTGCTAATAATTGGTTGGTTAAAATTATATATAAAGCTACATTTGATTATCTTGTTTGACGTCCACCGCCTCACCGCTCCTTATCTTAATAACTAGTACTGACTCGTGGCGTTGCCACGGTATAGCTCACTTTTCATATATCAAATGTTGGATCGATGAGTACGAAAGTTCAAATATAACCGATAAAGTCTCAATATTAATACAAATAAACATGATGTTTGAAAAATGACGATACAGTGTGCTAAGGTTTAATGGTTACATAAAACGTCCTTGTAAACAACGTTGGTTGTTGTATTAGTTGGTTTTCCTTCTTCGTCCAAAATCAACACCTTCAAGCCTTTCTTGCTTGTGACTCTCGAGAAAGCAACATAGAGTTGACCGTGACTGAATACTGGACTGGGTAGGTATAGGCCAACATGCGATAGGGATTGTCCTTGGCTCTTATTTATAGTCATGGCGTAGCAGACGGATATAGGAAACTGCCTTCTCTGGAACTTGATGGGAAATTTGGTTACGTCTGATGGTGTTAAAACCATTCGAGCTATCAAAACCTTTGATCCAGCATTCTTTCCAGCTATCATCTTGGCCTCGATGACATGTATTCCAATAGCAGTCACAATAAGTCTTGTCCCATTACATAGTTCGGCGGACTGGTCTATATTCCTCAATAGCATTATAGGGCACCCAACTTTCAAACGGATCAAATGATTGGGAATTTCCGAAGCCCTGATGGTATTAAGGAATTCGGTGGAATATACATCATCGCGGTTGACTATGTCATCCTCGTCTGGACATATGCAGTCGGAACTCAGGAACTCAGTGGCGTCACCAGGCAATAGTGACATGACATAGTCATTGATCACATGAACAATCTCATTAGTGGGGGCTAATATAGCTCGGTCCTGAAAGTAACGACCATCACCTATATGATCAATCAGAGAAGGATACGTACTACTAACCATTGCAGCAATCGGATTGTCTGCATCACGGATAAGTATATCCTCAGGCAATTTGAAGTCGGCTTCACCATCATTTTGTCCTCCCACGTCGCCATCACCGACCTTCAACAACCAATCGGCGAATTCCCTAACGGTTTCAATCTCATCTGGATATCCTCCGGCCTGATATATACATTAAATAAAAAATTGTCACTTGAAAGTCTTTGCCTTTTAAATAAATGTACAATGTATAATGAAACCCAAACAGTTATAAATCAAATATGATTGAAATTATTCATGATATGATGCTGTAAACTGACCTGTAAACGCATGTTCTTTGTAAGTTTCATAACTTGACAATGACTCCATATATCTCTAGATGATGAAAGTGATGAATGGACAATATCTTGCCTACTTCCTTTCGGGACGACAGGCCGGATCTGCCTGAAGTCACCGCCAAATACAACAACTTTGCCACCGAAGGGCAATGAAGATGGATGTCCGTCTGGGCCTCTAATAACATCTCGAAGGCTTCTGTCAAGTGCTCTGAAGCAGAATCTATTTGTCATAGGAGCTTCATTCCATATAATCAACTTAGCTTTCTATAGAAGACCTGTTAGGTCGCTGGCGGGAGTAATCCTACTACATACAGTAGTCTCATCAACCAAAAGTAGTATGGTGAATCTCGAATGAGCAGTCCTTCCTTTAGGCAACAAAAGTGAAGCAATTCGATTGGATGCAACAGGCAACACTATCTCACCTTGACCACGTAATGAAGAACATAGTGTCCTCCATAGGAAAGTCTTGCCAATGCCACCATATCCTTACAAAAGGAATACACCACCTCTATCCAATGAAACAGCATCCATGATCCTCTGATATACAGACCTCTGCTCGTCAATCAATAGTGGATATAATTTATTGAATTCTTCTTGCATTTCAGCAGCGTCATGAGACATTTCTTCAGCTATGAGAATGTTCTGTCCGTCCTGAATTTCTACGTTGTCCGGAATCGGCATACCTTCAAATTGGGTCAGAGAACTACCATTTCGCTTCAACAGCTCTTCTATATGCCCAAGAGAAAAGTTCTTAATTTGATGCTCACTAAGTTCCAGTCCTAAAAAATGTGACAAAAACTTAAACAATTAATGTTCAAGATATTTCTAAAGTGCAATTAATATATGATTGTATAAGATAAGTAAGAATTAAAAGACACAAAAAAGTATATACCAGGATTGTTCATCAACTTGTGGTGATAGTATAGGATATCGTCAGATAGATACTCCCATGTTTTATCCCACACATCCAAGGGCCTTGACATTGAGTTTGACTGAAGAAGCATGCAGAAAAGATGTCTCAAGTAACGGCCAAAACACCAGAAACTTGCTTCCTTGATGCCATCAATGTACTCTTTGTCATCATCCAACAAACCCATCGCGTAACACGCATCTCGATATGTAGGATAAACAACTCCTTCAACAGTCCTCAGATCCTCGAAGCAGGTAGCTCCACGTATATGATTCAACATTATCCTTAAGTAGTACACTTAGTCCTGGCAAACGGATGGTTCGGATCGGATTGTTCGGATGTGTAATTATTTCGGATCGAGTTCGGATCGGATTTGGATGTTGTTCGGATTCGGATCTTATTCGGATACGGATCATGTTCGGATGATAAAACTTCATGTTATTTCGGATCGGACCAATTTCGGATCGGATCAATTCGGTTCAATTGTTGTTCGGATTTGGGACTTATTCGGATTCCAATACTTCATACTATTTCGGATCGGATTAATTCGGATTCGGATGAACTCGGATTGAGTGATTTTCTTATTTTCAACATGTAGCTTGTAATGTAATGATAGTTTGCTCTTCATGTTATACCTTGAATTCTCATTGTATTTATTCAGTTGGAATTTCTTTGAATTTGGTCTTGTACACTGTATTCTTGGAGCTACTGCACTTTTCTTATGAACTTGTTTTTCCATCTGTGTTCATTTCTGATTGTAAGAATTGGAAATTGACACTTACAAGCTAGCACTTTTTACAAGTTATTGTATAATGTCGTTTTGGGACTATAATCACTATACTTGATTAGGAAATAATGTTAGATAAATTATACTACATCAAAGTTTTGATTATTACATGGTCTTGGACTCTTGGGAGAGGAATTTACAAAAATCAGTTGGCATCCGTTCACAACATTTTGGTCCACACCTGTTATGTACTGTTATTGCAACAGTATTTCATTGATCTTGAAACAATTTGTTTCCCTCCATTTTCAACTTGAATTTTACCCCATCTTTTTAGTAACTCATTTGATTTCCCTCCATTTTCAACTAGAATTTTACCTCCATCTTTTTGTAGTGAAGAAGCATAATAGCTAAAGCAATATCACAATTCACAAGGAAAGAGTTTGGCATCATAGTATCATAAAGAATTTTGAAAATGTGCAGATATTTCAAAGATTCAGATGATTTCGGATCGGATGATTTCGGATTGTATTTAATTTTGATTAGTTCGGATCGGATGATTTTGGATCGGATTTAATTCGGATCGGATGAGTTCGGATGAAATTTAATTCGGGTCATTTCGGATCGGATGAGTTCGGGTCATTTTTATTCGGGTCACTTCGGATCGGATGATTTCGGATCGGATTTCGGATGACTATTTGGATGGTTGACCTCGTCAACTCGGATCAAATTCGGATTTCGGATAATTTCGGATCGGATTTCGGATTCGGATTAAGTTTGCCAGGACTAAGTACACTGCTCCAGATTTTGGCGGGACATGGTATACTCTACCGACTTTATTCATCCTCTGCTTCCTCGGTTTCCATATCTTGTTCTTTTTATCCCAAACATAATGTCGTGGAAATTCAGAGTACAGAAACTTACGTGCTTCTGGGTGTTCCTTGTTGTAATTCATCCACTGCAAATATTTCGTCTGTGCAATTGTCGGCTTATCCATATGGTCTTGTATAAAGTCACCATCTTTAAAACACACATTTTGTTCACCGTCCACATGGAAAGATAAACGCTCGACTGTGGGATCGCGATAGTGTATGTCATACCCAAGAATACGCCGAACGGCCTCACATGCGGATATGTACCTACAATTGACGTAATCTTTTACCTCATTGTCGACGGTAATGTTCGCACCAATCCTATCAACGCCTTTGTTGACGTACTTGAAAAGATACTTTATTGAGTTTGTTCTGTTGCACCACTCAACATTTATATGCACGCGATACTTCATCAGGAGGTATGGATTGTAAGGAACTATGTACCTATGAATAAATCAACACGAACATTGTTAGTGTGAAGTGTGCAATATATACACTGGAAATTACCACATGAAGAAGTATAAACATAGAAAATAAAAAATAGAGTTAGAAAACACAAAATTGGTATACTTGAAACGTTTAAGCACGAATTAGTTAAACACAATTCTTATACCCAAAAATGTCAGATTACATATTATAGTGGAAAAACCCAAGTACTCATTCTCAATCTGGCTGGAACAAATAGACAATCAGACATCACAACCATTTCATCTTCGAAATCATCAGCTAATATCATAATCGACCGTATTACTCGATCATAGAAACAGAATCGATGATATGCTCAAATGGGTTTGTTCTGCTCGAATTGGTTAAGTAACATTAAATTTGTTCAATATCGACACATATTTTCAGTTGTTGATGTTACAATTGTCAGTTAATTTTCAATGTTGAATCTAAATATGATAAGGGATTTTCAAATTGAAGGTAAAGTGCTGACAAAATGCTGTTTGATTTAGTAGAGCAACGGAGTAATGATAAAAATACTGCAGAACAAATCATGGCTATTTGATCAGATTCTTAATTCTCAAATATGATTACTTGGACAAAATTTCATCTTCTGGTTATTTGATATGGCTTAGAATTATGGCTTCTATAGGTAATACAAATGAATAATTTTTTCATCAAGTGTACTTATATTATTAATTCCCGTGATTTTGTTCGCAGATTGGTAGTTCTGAGTTGTGAGTTCATCGAGGTCGATACATACATGGAATTATGCTTTCAAGAATATCTCCAGAAATGTGTTTAAATATTCGTTGCTAATTTTACCATTAATTATTCATTGTACTTGAAAAATGCGAGGATAGTTCGCAAGACAGATTACTAAGAGAATAAGCAAGAGGATATACAGGCCTATACAAAGTTGAGTCATCCATAACTAAGGTGAATTTCTGTAAGTTCATTACAAAGTACATGAGTTTAAACTTTAAATCCTAATAAATCTTATTATATGCTTTTATCATGTGCTGCAAATTTATATAGTGGAAATTTAAACAATTAGGAGGATTGTATTCTCAAAAGAGTTATGAAATCGTACCTATTATCAACGATAACTCCATTCTTGTCTATGGTGCGTCCATCATCACGCCTCTTATAAACCGGATAACCATTCCCATCAAATGTTATGCGCTCGTTGAAACTTTTTGGGAACTTTTTGTGCCTTCATGACGTCTGAACTATTTAATAAAAATTAAATAATTAGATCGGAACTTTCATGTTTATATAAATGAGAAACACGTTTGGCGAATTAGCCAAGAAATTAGGCAAGAAAATAAAATCTGTAAAGGTAATGTAATAAAAATCTGGAAGTGATTTTCTACAGATTATGATTCTTGGGTTAGCATTCATTAAGCCCAACATAACGTTTTTTGAAAATATAATAATAAGACACAAAGATTCATCATATAGGTAAATAAACTTTGGTATTTACCGAATATATGTCGTGTCTTTAACAGACTTTCAGTTAGTGAGTATTAAACTAATTATATTCTATTCTGTTAGCCTAGGGAAAAAAACAGTCTGTCTCTTCAAACAAAAAGAAGAAAGGTCTTAATTGATTTGTTTTGGAGCATTTTATACATTATAGCGAGTATTAAACTAATAATATTTGATTTGTGTGATTTATAACTGTTTTACAATTAATTCAAATTTAATGACACATGGACAGAAAAAATATTCACACATAAATTTGTATATAAAATTTCATTTCCATTCATGAATTAAATTATAACCTGATTATTATAGAAATATAATAAGGATCTAAGATATATGTTGAATTAAAAAAATCACTACACTGGGAGCCTAACCATCCAATACAATATTACATGACCTCAGTATTTAGAGTTAACACAAAATAAAACCAAGCTAACACATATAAAAAGTATTGTAATAGTAGTAATTAAACAACTTGACATGCAACTACTAATCACTCGGAATTCGGTACTTCAGTGGCATGTAAATTATTTTCGTGTCTGCAATACACCTCTTGCATTCAAATGCAAAAACACGACCAGGGTGAGAAGTACTGGTCTGCGGTGTGCAAAACTTCTCGACTTTCACTAAATCGGTTTCATGCAAATTCATATTCAAAAGTTTGAAATGTAGTAGGAATCTGGCCTGACTAAGCTTAACATTTGCCTGGGGGGGGGGGGGGCATATTTTATGGATGCAAGTTCTTCAACACCTTCATCCCTTGATGTTTCCCGTTTATCCAGCAACTTGAAAAGAGCCGATGTATATTCAGCTTCTAGGTGGCCCAGCTTTGTAGCAATTGTAAGATGCTCTAGTGCTTTATCAGCCTTGAAATCCACAAAGAAATTTACCTAAAATCACAATTAAAATCCATAAGACCATAACTCTCATGCAAAATGGAAAAACATGAAAAAAACCGAATTTGAACTTATGAATATAAAAACTCTACCAATGCTTTTCTATAAACACCTTCTTGATTGAGTGCAACATACATCAATTCCAACATATCTTTGGGCACATTCCTATATCTTTCAACCGGCAGCTTGTTCAAAACGTTTGCCCAAACCGATTTTGTTCAAAGTCTGGCAGCTATGAAATATATAATTAAAATTACGATCCACAATTAGATAAAAATAAACACATTGATTAATAAAATATAATCGAACCTGAGACGGAATGCAGCCCATTGATCCGTTCCGACAACAAATACTCTCACTGCAATGTTAGATAGAATGTCGTTAGGCAAATCGAGTATGTTCATATTGCTTAAGCACGATAGTAAACTTAGAGCATGAACTCGCAGGTGTATTTATATTGAGATTAACGAAATTGTGGAATTAATTAGGGTATAAAATCACAATTTATATAACCAATAAAATTACGTCAGAATTCCATTGAAATGTTTGCAACGATTTCCAGTATTTTTCGGACTTTTTAATATCAAGAGGGGATTTTGTTACTATAAATAAAGTGTCGTAAATTCGTTAAGATTCTATGTCTATTTTCGACACTGGGTGACGTTGCGTTGGTAAATACAGTATGTGCTTTATAATATTGCATAAAAATCTTATATTACATTTAAATAATTAAACACTTCATAAACATAGAAAAAAAATCAATTAATGACACTTCAATCCACACAGTTTTATTCTGACAAATTATGCTCTTCATTTACTAAAATATGTATCAATATCAAGTCTAAAGGGTTTACACATTACACCAGAATCGAATTATGGAGTAATCTTCACTGATAATGATATATCATGAAATGTTACGATAAAGGAAGTACAAAATGTATTTTATTATAAAAATAGCAGAAAATTGATATTGCGAAAAGATGAAATGTTTCAAAATTCAAGAAATGAAAATCTGAAGCAGATAACTGAAAAGTTAAGTAAACTTAAAATTTTTGACTCAATCCTTGTGGCTAATCTCTTGGCACTTCATAAATCAAAAGTTAAGTACGAACCCTTCCAAATGCATAAATACGGTTCCTGACGCCACCTCTGTGGTCATGGATTTTGAACATCGACTGGAATTGAAACTAAAGCGTCAATGGGTATTCTCTTAAGAACTTCTGGGGCTTTACATAGCTTGTTGAAAAGCAGAGAGCTACGGAAATAAAGAATTAAAACTAAATATTACATATCTTTGCATTGATTAATATATGAAAAAATATG